>APFE031037350.1:58242-100260 GCA_000404065.3 Pinus taeda | reverse complement strand
AAAGCGTACATTGGGGGGCTGAGACTCCATGGAAGAGTAAAAACAGGTACATACGATTTAATATTCATGGTAGTGGACATGCATATAAAAAATATCCATTACGTGGATTAAGGAGGTGCAAAGTGGCATAAGAAAGACATTCATATAAAATGAGGCATGTTGATATAGTGAAGGGGGATTAATCGACCTCAATGGAGAAAAATGGAGATGATATTGAATGAGATCTTGTAAGAATAACTTGAATACCCAAGGGAGAAATGGAGCTCCTAAAAACCACAAAAATATATAACATTATTATTTGGCTTAGTAAGGCTTACTAGGAGGAGTGGCATAACCCAAGGGACTGCATGTGTACAGAAGGGTGTACCAATTGGGTACATGGTAGTGGGGAATGTGAGCCTATTGGTTGGAGGCTATTAGGGTTGGCACCTTAGTGTATGAAGGATTCAAAGGGTACTTGGAAGACGCATGAGAGTAGTTGAACTCGTGGAAGCCACATGACTCTAGAAAATCATTGGCTAGTTGAGATAGGTGTTGATGGGGGATGTGAACCTACTAATTGGAGTATACTAGGTTTTGGTACATTGGCTAGATGGAAGTACGCCAGGATTTGGATGAGACGATTCCCATAGAGCTAAGCCCTAACTTGGTGATGACCAAATGATGAAAGAAAATGAACATCGTGGTCTACGGTTGGGTGGAATGTCGAAGGTATACAACTAGTTGGGCATAAATTAAGAGATAAGTATTCATCTTCTATATTTATTTCTTTCATTTTTTATATATGCTAATGAAAGGTGTTTGAATTCTAAATCTAGGAACCATGATAGAGTATGCCTATGCATGTGTATTGCATCTTAGCATGAATTTAGAATATATATTTCACTAGAAGTGAGTATCTAGGAAAGGGGTAATTTTCTATAACATGGATTACCAGGGGTAACTAGCATAGGATTGGGCCTCACAAGAGGCAAAAATGAGCCTACAATGGGTCGGGGGATGTTACAAAGCATATGTACATGGGATGGTATGAAACTATCATTGCTCAAGAAATATCTAGACTATGGCATATCAAGAGATCTTTGTAAGGAATTCTTTAAGATGAACCAAAAGGAGGATGACAATTTCAAATATTATGTTGAATGGCTCTAATATAAATTTTAAATGTCCAAGAAAAGTAAATTAGATAAGAACACTTTATGAACCATTTTGATTAGATGAAAAACATACAGTTGCATTCACCTTTTTAATTTGATGGGAGAAGGCGGCACATCCAAACAATATTTTGATCAAACATGTGAATCATGTAAAAGATATCCATGGGGGACATCAAAACATGGGAAAGGTAGTGGAAATGTTGTTTCCAATATTACTAAGTCACCTAGAGGAGGAGCCACTCACATTAAATTCATTAATTTGTTGGACTTTTTTACGAATGATTTTGTTAGTTATTTAAATTTACAATTTGACATGTTATATGTTAAAAAGAAGTGGGTAGAAGCTGATAAAGAACTATTTATATACAAAAAGAAACATCCCTTAAGGGAAATCCCATTAAATAATGTTAAAGTATGTGGAATTTGTGAGTAACATCATGCTACAAAGAATTTCCCCTCTTTTTCTAAATTAAAATTCATGTATCAAGGAACTTATTAGAAGAGTGTGTAGATTTTATTTATTTCACAAAACCAACGAGGAAACCATAACCACTTAGAATGAGTCAATAACTTTCTCAATTCTATAATTCATTTTAAGCTAACCAAAAAACACAATATCCTCCCCAAACATGGTATCCTTACATGTCTTGCTCACAATATATATTTTCCGATTTAAACAAGAACCCCACTCTCTAGCTTGTAGCCAAGGGTATTATATTCTTTAGGACTGAATGTTATTCAACAATAGTGCTTGAAGCCATTACAACAATATACTTTCTAGGATCTCAACATGAAACTTTTGGGAATTGAACTTGGTTGGGTAGGATATCAAACATTCCTCCCAACCACCCAATATAAACCCAATTGAATTAGAAACCATAACTACCACAACCAACCTAGAATTATCAATGGCCACAAGGGTGGTGATCTTTTCTTTTAAAACGAGTAACAACAAGTTGCTCCATAATTCTCTAAACAATAAAAAAATATAATTACCTTGGAAAAAATAATAATTATGGTATCCTACTAGTAGTATTCCACCAAGACAACAACGATGTGCATTCCCCACACCTAATATGAATAATAAAATAGTTTAATCCACTCACACTATTGATTTTTCTACTTTTCTTATTTATTTATTTTCCCTATTCATTATCAAGGATTCCAATTAAGGTTAGGGAGTAATCTCAATAATTTAAACACTCCAATCATCTTAAGGAAAGAGAACAAAGTTCAAAACCAAATAGGAACTCAAACCAGATAAAATCTAATGCGTATTTACTACCATTCATATTCCACTAGAATATTTCATCACAACATATATGATAAAATAACCGAAATCTATACTATAAAAGTTATTTTCATTTATCTCTCATATTATTTAATAGTTTATTTTTTTTATTAAATGAATTAAATAGTTTACATGTGAGAAATAAAAATAAGAAAGAAATATATGCACACCATCTATAATAGACATAATTTTTTACTTGGGAAACCCTTACAAGAGAAAACTCAATGAGATGATGTCACTTTTCTCTTTCCTATTTAATATCAAGATATAAAAGTAGAAATGAAGAGGTACTCTCGATGGAGTTACTTGAGATGAATGGCATATAAAAATATTATAGAAGCTTAACACCATCTGTTATACTCTCCAAATTCCTACTCCTAATTACTTTCCGCATCTATGGAACAAATAAAGTGACATAGAATGGAACTTCTTCTTCTAGGTGCACAATATTTAACATACCCCAAAAACATTCTAAGGGAAATGTTTTATATTCCTCAACCATCAATCAATAATAAGGTTTTTGGAAATTTTATACACTTCTTGAAAATTTTCATGTGTATATCCCCACATTTGTGAGTAACAAGGATGACATGGCATCCACTTGTACCATGGTGCTCAACTAGGTATGTCACCTAAAAGGAGTCGTAACATTCTCATAAGAGATGCAATTAAGGAGATATCATTTGAGATGGTGTGTATAATATTGTCTCTTGGTCCATAATAGATTTAGAACTAAAAAAAATTGTTATTTTATTTCTCAAAATGGATCTAAAATATTTAAGTAGGTTTTTTATTTTAATTTTCTAAACTTGGCCCTATTGTTAAAATGGATCTATAAGTTGTTTCCTCCAATTTTTACACCCATAAAGTATTTCTATAGATGAAAAATAGTATGATGATATAATATGGATCAAAATAAGTTTACCACTACTTCTTCAAATATTCCACAAATCACTTTCCCTAAAAATCAAATTTAACCATACTTTAGGAATGAATTAGTACCATAGGGTGTCCACTCAACAAATAACATCTTCATTCCTGGTATATTGAAGAATACCTCTAACATCACTATCTATCAATAAAACCTACCAAAATATGTTTTTTGAACCCCCTACCAATACATATTTTTAATAAAAGTAATCCATATTTTTAATATATATCCCTTATTTAAACCCCCCTTCTTATACCCCCTAATAATTAAACCCCTTTACCTAAAAATGTTAAGAACTCACTCCTGGCCTAACCATTTATATGTATGATAAAGGGATAAATCACCATGGTACATAAACACATTTATAGGATATTTTTTCATTAATGTAATAGGCATATATATATTTTTTGTGAAATTTCACTAAATTATAATATATTGTTAAATATTGCATATCTTTCACAAAATTAGAACACATTGTAAAATTTCCTAATACTTGGTAATGTACAAAACCATATATAATATTAAGAAACATATTTCATTAAACTACAACATACTCATTTTCCATGTTTGGGAAAAGAAACATCATGGGTTATGTTTTTCAAGGTTCTTACTGTACACTCTTACAAATTTCTTTCATTGTTTTTATTATTTTTTACCACAAACATCTTATTACACCCAAAGGGGAGACTAGTTGGAGAGGCACCCCAAAATATGTGTAATGTTGAAATGGAGATGTCCTTATGCTCAAACTAGGTTTTGACACATCCATAAAACTCACTCATATTTTATGTATTTCATATTCTAGAGGCTTCAAATGAAAATAAGGTGTACAAATAGCTATCTCAAAATCATGAATCTTCAGATCAAATTATTTTGGTTTCTTATACATTTATACATTGCTTTTCTAACAACTATATGATTCTCTAATTGGTTGGTTTCACATAAATTAAAATCTTTATTATTTGGTGCTTATCACTATTTTTAGGTATTTCTCCTCCTTCTAGCCCTAAAAATGTTGTAGTAGCTAGTACATTTTATCCTATAGTTGACAACTCTAATAATTTTCAAGTAGTAGATAGTTCAAATTACACAAAATGGAAAATGAGGTTGATTATAATATAAATATACATAGAAACTTTAAATTTTTTGGATTATAAATAAAAAGTAATAAAACAAAAGCATTAAAACTAAAAAAATGATGAGTTCAAAAATATAACACAAATTTAAACAATAGTCTATGTATGTTCATTTCTTGGTATAACATGTTACAAAATAATCATCATAAAGGGATTTTTCACTTCAAGAGTGATAGTGTGCTAAAAATTATGTCATCTTCCACTTGCTTCATGTCATGCTCTTGTAGTCATGGCATCAAAAGTATAACTACATTAGAGGAATGATTATCTCATGATCATAAATTTCTTATGATGAATGAGTAGGAACCTAGCTCATGGACCATTTTCTTCTTCACTTAGCTAAGGATAAGCTCATTGACCTGTCTTAATAGAAAATAAGCATTTTCAAAGAATATATAAAGTAAACATAATAGATCCTAAAAGGTGAATAGGCTTCATTCATGCCACAAGGTTAAAAGAAATAAAAAGAAAAAGAAAAGGATATTTCCTTCAAGGATCAAATATATATGGAAAATAATAATTATTATGGAAAATATATTGAATTTCCATAAAATAACTGAAGTCATATATTAAGCCTAATAACATATGTTTCTCAAATATAATGAGAAAATATAAATGTAAGAATTCTTACTAAAAAATATATATTTAATTTAAATCCAAACCTTTGAATAAACAATAAGATGAAACCAATCATGCCACAACAAAAGGTTCCATTAAGAATCAAAAGAGAAATAAAATCAATGGATTGACATATTTTTTCACCAATATACACCCAAATATTTCAAACTTGTAAAAATGCTCTAAAAAAAAGAAAAAGGCAAACCACCTAGATTGGCTAAGATATTAGAGTTAGACATTAAAAAAATTTCATCCACTTGAACATGCCCATTCTTGCTAAGCAAAAGTCTTGTTGAATGAGTTATTTACTCTTTAATACTAGGGCACTATCTATGTGAATAGATAGGTCCTCAAGTCAAATTCTAGCTTCATTTCCTATGATAGACAAGAAAGAGATAAAATAATAATTAACTACAAATACTTCAATCTTAAAGAACTTGCATAAAAAAATGCAGCTCCAATGTTACAAGAAAATAACAAAGTATAAAAACTATTTTAACTTAAATGAAACATCAAATTGGCAATATGGTAATCTTTCTATTATAAATAATTTTGAATCTACACAAAAATAAAGGAACAACAAATTTAATAAAAGGATAAGAGTCATATAATTTTTTTATATTTGATTGACTTATTACACCAATGGAACATATATATGAAAATAAGTGTCCTTTTGCCTTCATATGAATTGGACTAGATAAAATCTTACATTATATTAATTTCTTAGTTTTCAGCTTGGTCCTCATTTTCTTCCTTGGGAACAAAATCTTTTCTAGATAGACTATTCTGAGCTTGGTCCTCCTTGGTCCTCCTCATTTTCTTCCTTGGGAACAAAATCTTTTCTAGATAGACTATCATGCTTGGTCCTCATTTTCTTCCTTGGGAACAAAATCTTTTCTAGATAGACTATTCTCAGCGTGGTCCTCCTCATTTTCTTCCTTGGGAACAAAATATTTTCTAGATAGACTATCATTTTAAGCCTGCAAAGCAATATGTTCTATATCAAGTTCATTAGAGATGGTTGCTATGTTGTTTTCCCTTATTTCATCAAAAAATGATTACAAAAAACTAGTGTTCGTTACCGTGGAAAATTTTTGATGCCATTCTTTATAATATATAACCTTAAACACATCCATATTTTTCCCATATTTGTTCCTCAAATTTTACTTCAAAAATAAAAGTGCACTAATTACCCTATCGGCCTCTAGTAACACTAAAGTGATAGTTTGACACAAATTTTCTAATTTGAAATATTTTAATATATTTTCCTATAAGTATTAGCTAGCATCTTAAATAGTCCATTATCTTCTTATTGCGACATGTTATAAATACTCTAAAACATGAAATTAGTTCCACCTTGCTTCAGTGAAAGCACGTGGGTTGTGTTTTTTTTGTTTGAAGCTCGACTTTTTCACTAAGCAAGCATGGTGTTACATCAGAGTACTATCTTCCTTGCTGGTCTTCTGTGGGTAAACGATACCACTAGGACAAATAAATTACCTTGAAGTGGTGTAAATATTGGTTAACCAGATTAATAACTAGAGAAAAAGATATTCCTTTCCAATGTACATATATTTATCCGTCCAACTATTCACATGCAAAATTTCAAAACTAAAATGTACCTATTGGACAATTCCTATGCTGTAAAAAGGGAGGGAATGCACCGAGTTGCACTTAATTGAGAGTGGCTATCCCGGGTCAACACGAGGAGAAATTATTGGAAGAATACAATAGTGACCGACAACGACCTCGAGCGCTGCAATCCATACACAACCACAACCCCTAGCACCTCAACCATGCTTGAGACTTTGATATATTTGAACACCTAAACATTAGCGCCATGACCAGGACTTCAACCATAGGAACTTAGAGCACAAATGCTACCCACTTCACAATCATGACCTCAGTGACCCACCTCATGGCCATACTTCTGACCATCGTGTCACTGTTTTATTTTCTGACTCTGGGAAAAGGGGCTTGTACTTCTGACCATCGTGTCACTGTTTTATTTTCTGACTCTGGGAAAAGGGGCTTGTAGTGGTCAAATTACGGAGAGAGGGCCAAAGCTTTCTTGGGATGTTACCATGCCCAAAATTGGAACCCCTGCCAAAATTCATAGTAAGCTTGCAACAAGTGAAACAGTGGAACTTTCCCTTGGGGTCCCTGCCCTTTGCTGAATGAAATGCACTAAATAATTAAGAATGTTCCCTATAGCATTCTGTGAATAGAGAGAAGACATAAAGTCCATGGCGTAGGCGAACGATCAAATTGAGGTTGACAAATGATCCCCACAGTTCCCATGCAGAGGCAGGACTGTGTTGGGGGCGAAAGAGGAAATGCAGTGATATACAGATGTGCCACCCGGGTGCAAACCAAAGGACGCCCAGAGAGGGGATGGCTAGCATGAACGTGGTAGCTATAAAAACCAATGGCATGATGATTGATAACAAACATAGCCTACAACAGAGGGAGATTGATAACAAACATAGCCTACAACAGAGGGAGAATCATAGCATTTCTAACTAGCCATGCTTTCATGTGTCTGGCCACTCGCCGCACAAGGATATTTTCCCAACTATTATGGCGTACCATCAATATCCTATAATGCAGATTTATCCTATATTACAGAGCCGTTGAAGCGTAACAACCCATTGAGTCTAAGGCAAGCCTTATTTCTTATTCTTTAGGATATTTAATGGTGGTCGTGTAAGAAATTATATTTTTTTTTGTCTTGAAAAAATGTGGAAATTCTTGCAGAATTTTTTGTAAATTTAAAACTTTCGAAATTTTAGTTGTTTTAGAAGTTTTTGATGGTGTTGAATCTATTTCTACCATCTAATTTTAGCTGCCTCAAAAGTTTTTGATGGTGTTGAATCCATTTCCGTCATAAAAAACATGATTCAAACTATGTCTTTACAATTTTTTTTTATTTTTTTTATAAACATGATTCAAACACTCTGTCTACAAAATCCTTAAACTACTCTAAATATACCAATAATTGTTACCAGCATCTGACAATTCCTAAGTGAACCATCCATCTTGACTCATCTTCACGTCCTCTGGGCACTCCTGAAGTATATCTCCTGAAGTATTTTTTTAATTAGTTGAACAGAAGGATGCAGCAGGTAGATTATATTTAGAAGCAGGTCATAGATCATATTTAGTATATAATTTTAGTGTACCTAAGTACTCATGGGGATTTGAACCAGTGACCTATGGCAAGAAGTGCTTTAACAGTACACCCATTCACCATCAATCCAAAACCTCATGGGCAAATTTAATGTAACTTAATATAATATTAAAATTTTGTATTTATAATTTATTAATTATTTATAAAAATAAATTATTATAATTGATATTTTATATTAAAATGTCAAAAATTTCAATAAATAAGAATGTTTTATAATTATATTATTCATATTTTTCAAGTAGATGGAAAGATGCTGAAGTAATTGGGAAAAAAACTTATTTTGAATATTTTAATTAAAATTATGAAATAGTGTAGTGAAAATCATATTATTTTAAATTGCTTAAAAAAATTATTTTGGATTAATATAAAATATACATTTTACATAATTCAAAAAATATTATGTATATTTTATTTGAAATTTAACATCAAAATATAAGGAATTATCAGTTTTTCAAATGGTTTATGTTTTCTTATTATCAATATACATCCAATGTCTTCCAAAACTAAAAATATAATAAATGATACATAAAATTTTTAAATGCAAAAGGATTTATACTCTTTTCTCAAAATTATATATATTTTTTATTATTAAATATATTTGTATTATTATCAATTTATTAATAGTTTATTTTAATATAAATAAATTATTCTTATTTGTTAATAAATAGACTCAATTAAATGATAATCAAAGAAAAATATACTAACCTTGATGTTATATTCAATTATAATATATTAGTAAATAATATTTATATTATATATATTTAAATGTAAAAAGTAAATATATGAATATACAGTTATTTATGAAACAATAGTTTAATATAAAGGATCAAAATCTATTTATTATTATCTATTGATATTGGACTAATTTATATGATAATAAAAATTTAATAATGAAATGGTTATGCCTCACATTGCAATTTGCAGAGTGCATAGATGCAAACTACAAAAGAAACACAATAAAAGCTTTCTCTACACTGTGCACATATCATTTAGATGTTTTGGGGTTTTCCCAAAATTTAATAATGAAATTTATCAAATTATTTATTTTTTTAAGTAAATAAATTAATTTAAGATACTGAAATAAAGATGTTTTAAAACTATTTAGGAGTTCATTCTAGAATTTTAGTATTCCTTAGATGTTTTTATTAATTTTCTATGTTCCTTGCTGAATGTGCATGATAAATCTACATGCTCCCCCCAATTGCATTTCTTTCAAAAGAGAGGAGACAATTGCAACGATAAAAGCATAATTAATTCATAATTATTATATTCCTATAATCATTGCAATTTCAATATTGACATTTGTGATAATAATAAATGAATTTCAAATAAAATTATAATAATTGTAATATTTTTAATTTTTACTAACAACATTAATATAAAATTATGGCTACTATATAGCAAGCAACAGTGAGGATCAAGCCTATATCTATATATATGTATATATATCTTAGTTGTGGATGTAGTAAGCATTGAGGATCAAATTTCTTGATAGAAAACTTCTTTTAGAGAGTAACACTTGAAAAAAAGGTTTACAGGTCAAGGAATTTGATCCCTCTTGATGATTGATATATCCATGGTTATAATAGATCTATATTCATTCTCTCTATACACACAATTGCATTTTTAAATGCATAAATGAATTCAATGTTGTGGAAATCTTGTAGGCACTTCAATTTTGTACTCAATGATTTGGAAATCCTTAAGGAACATCAATTTTGTATTCAATGATTTGGAAATCCTTTAGGCACTTCAATTTTGTAAACCCTTTAGGCACTTCAATTTTGTAAACTAGATAGTTTAAATTTTCAATTTCAACTAATCTCCCTTTGATTTTAAACTAGCATTTGCATCAGATGTTGCAAAGGAAAAACAAGCATAACTAAAGAGATGCATTACATTAAAGAGATGCATTTTTACCAACCTATTTAAAAAACTTATAATAACAATCTATACACTAAAAAAATCATGACTTGCTACATCAAAAAGGTTATTGGCAATCACTGAGTAGAGCACTAACAATGATAGAGGAAATATAGTGCATGATTCTTTTAATTTTTTATTATTGTATTTTCTTTTACATAATTGATCCAAAATATAAGTTTAATATTTTACAAACAATTATATTGTTTGTAATTTAGATACTTTCTTGAATAAAATACAATGGGATCATATTTAAGAGAGAGAGAGTGAGATGGAGGGGATAGAATGGATTAGATAGACACCATTATGGGAAGACTGAGAGAGAGGAAGGAAGAGACGGTGGGGGCGTAACGGGGGAAGAAGAGGAGAGAGGGAGGGAGAGAGATGGATTTAGAGGGGGAAAGATAGGGAGGGAAGAACAAAAACATTGGGAGATAGAGGTAGAGAGAGAGAGGTAGTGATAAGGCACTAATGAAGATGCAATGAGGGAGACAGGAAACAAGGGAGGGAGATAAAAGGAGAGGATAAATATAGGGAAATAAGGGAAGAGAGAGACATGGAGACATAGATATGGAGGGGGGGGAGGGCAAGGGGGCAAGAAGGAAGGAGAGAGAGAGGAAGATAGTGACAGAGTTGGAGGGTGGAGAGAGAGAATGTGTGATGGGGGGGAGATACAAAGGGAGGTGGGAGAGAAAGGGGGGAGAGACATGATAGAGAGGAGAGAGAGAGGTGGAGAGATATGGAGTTCGAAGGGGGAAAAAGAGGGAGGTAAGAACAAATAAATTGAGAGATAGAGGTGGAGAGAGAGAGGGAGTGATAAGGCACAGATGAAGATGGAATGAGGAAGAGAGGAGATGAGGGAAGAGAGAGAAAAAGAGAGGAGAGATATAGGGAAATAAGGGGAAGAAAGAGACCAGGATACATAGATATAGGGGGGGAGAGGGAGAGAGTAAGAAGGAGAGAGAGAGAGAGACAGTGTTGGAGGTGGAGAGATAGAGTGTGATGGGGGAGGGGGGGGCTGCAAGATAGAGGGAGGTGGGAAAGAAAGGGAGAGAGAGGAAGGAAGAAAGAGAGATATTGAGAGAGAGAGGAATTGAGACAGAGGAGAGAGAGAGGGGGGAGACAGAGATTTATTTCTAAGGGGAAGATAGAAAAAGAGAGATGGAGGGAGGTATAGATAGGAGAGAGGGGGGAGAGAGAGATTTATTTCTAAGGGGAAGATAGACATAGAGAGATGGAGGGAGGTATGGATATCGATGACAGAGGGGAGAGGGAATAAGAGAAAGGGAGGGAGAGGTGGAGAGAGAGAGGGAATAAGAGAAAGGTAGGGAGAGGTGGAGAGAGAGAGAGGAGAGAGGGAGTGAGAGATAGAGAAGGATAGAGGGAGGGAGATCCATCTTAACTTCATATCTATCAAGCACCTAGAGGGATCAAATATCTCAGGGGAAAACTTGTGCCCTCAAAAAAGAGTTTTCTACCTAGAGAGATTTGATCCCTCTCTTAGATTTAGGGTTAAGATGGATCTAGGTTGGTTTTAAAACAATATATAAATATATACACATTTGACATTAAAATATTTTGACATTCACATATTTTATAGTAATTGATATTTTTTTATTTTATTTAACATTCAATTTTTTTTTTTTTTGGGCATTGAATATTTTATTATATAAAACATTAAAATATTCCCCTTTAATATTTTTTTAATATATATTCTTAGGTTTAAGGATGGATCTAGGTTTGTTTTTACAATATTATATATATTACACATTTGCATTAATATTTTGACATTGGCATTCTTTATAGTAATTGATACTTTTTATTTATTTAAATTCAATTTTTAAATTTTTGGGATGATATTTTATTTATACCCAACCCCAACATTTTATTTCTATATATATTCTCCTTTAACATTTTCTTTCTATGTATAGATATATATATGAAATTGATATCTTCCTAAAACTTTTTTTCAAGTAATCTATTTAAATCTTGTGTTAAAATATTTTTGAAATGTGTAAGGTTTAAACATCTATTTACACTTTTTTTTTTACCTTTAATTACTTTCTCTACTTTCTCTTTTTAAAGTTGATGTCAAATTATATTATGTCACGTGGACATGAAATGTTATATTTTATTTGCAACTCATAGTGAGTGAATTATTTATAATATCAAGAACAAATCCACTTATCATAATAAGATTGAGATTATTGATGTCTTATAATATTTTTAATGAATTAAAAATAGCTCAACATACATATTCATTTTTCAATTTTGTTTTATATTATACCAAAGATTGCTTTTCTATTTAAAAAATTATTTTGTTTTTATTTTGAGAATGATGTGTCAACTCCATATTTACCACCGATAGAATCACACATCTCCCTCATATTGAGTTGTAAAATACTCATATTTTTTAATTTTATTTTTTATTTTAAATTTGATAATAAATGTATATTATGTTTTATCAACTCATATGTTAAACTATTCCAAAATAAATAAACCTAATTAACTGAAATACTACAAGAAATTAAGTCAAATGTTAATAATCCTCAATATACAGAGTAATTATTAAATTTAGGGTTTAAAAGATTTGCATTCTTTGAAATAGAATTTTGGGAAGTAAAAGGAACTACTTGCGCTTAGTTATTTCTGGATAACTTAAGAAAGAATACAACTGTTTGTTTAAATAATTAATTTTCATAATAGGCCACATGGCAATAAAAACCATACTTATAAAGAATGAAAAGCATCTTGATGACTTAAAAAAGAATACAACTGTTTGTTTAAAAAATTAATTCTCATAAATAGGCCAGATGGCAATAAAAACCATACTTATAAAGAATTATAGGCATGGACTGCCAAATAATCAGCGAAAATGAGCCTTCCTAAAACTTTTTTTCAAATAATTAAATATTGTCCAATGATATAAAATAAATATCCAGCCACAAATATATTTTCTATAAATAAAACAAAACACTGAAAAACAACCATCACAAAACAAAAAAAAGAAATTTACAAAGTAGCTGCTGGTTGATGCCTAAAAATATTCTATTTATGAAATACCTGTTGGTGAAGCCATAAAAAATACCTTTTGCAATACCCTAAATTAAAGTTGACCTTGCAAGGCCACACAACTAAAACACTGCTTATATTACTAATAAAATTATATTTTTATCAGATAAAACTCTTAAGAAAAATATATACAAGTAGAATTTCAATTTTAATGTAGATCACCTGTGCTAAATTTGTGAGAACTTGTCATGAAACTTATAATAAAAAAGTGAAGTTAAAAAACACAAAATTTTGTTCATCCACAACTGCTTTTTCTTCAAACCAAATAACGCAACCCCGCTAATCTGTCTCACAGGGAAGAATAGGGGTGGGGATTTGTCTAGGTTGAAGTGGTTTCTATGAAACTGTCAAAACTTTCTCGACTTCTTCATTCATGGTTTCTTTGCGCCATTTAGATTTCTTAACATTCTCATCATCTTAAGAATTTGCATGAGCATCATTACACAAGAGCTCTGAAATCTATGGGCTTCTAAGTCAAGCAGTCAATTACTGAACCAGGATCAAGTAGTCGATTACTGAACTAGAGAGATGGATCTCCTATCCGTACTGTCTCACTACACAATCAGAGAGACCTGGAGAGCATCAAGATTGTGGGAGAGGACATCCATCTCGGGGAAGAATATAAATTCCCCTCCAATATAGAGATAGCTTACAGATCCAAACAAGGTAGTCTCTACACTCTTGAATGCCTTGTTTTCTTTCTGAAAAATTGTCCATCTCAAGCACACTAAGTACAGGCAACAAGCTAGAGCACAAATCCAAACAAGGTAGTCTCTACACTCTTGAATGCCTTGTTTTCTTTCTGAAAAATCAGCACACTGAGTACATGCAACAAGCCTGAGCTCATAAGTTCCACCAGCCAGAGTAACTATCCAGTGTAGCTCTTGACTCACTAGCCAGAGTAACTATCCAAAGCGAAACGCTTGGGAAATAAACACCTTTGACTCACCTGCCAAAGTAGTTTGTACAATGGGGAAAGCTATCAATCTTCTTGCAATTCAAATCCACGGATCATGTTAACTCAATTGTCTAACAAAATATCTAATGGTACAGATTATGACACAGAGGCACTGAAGATAGTTGATTTATCAAAGGCCAAAATGTAAAATAGTGAAACCAAAATAGATGATATTATTTACATTAAAATATTTTTTTTGTAATCAATATATTTTTAAATACATCTAAAAGTTATAGAATTATTTTACTTCCAACAAATTCAATTATTTTATTTCTTTAGGTATTGGAATATTTTGTTATGGTTAATATTTTTTTCCTGTTCTTTTTCTATGTAAAATGAATACTAAAATAAATTAACTAATTTTAATATTCAAATAATTTATTCAAATTTTATATTGAAATATCACATACATATACTAAAATTGATATTAAAATAGTTTATTGAAGTTTTATATTGAAATATTTGTAAGAGGTATAAGAATTATACATATTTCTCACATTTAAAAGGAAAATATAAAATTTTATTTTATTTTTTTAACTTTTAATTAATTTATTTCTTTTAAAAATTTATATAAAACTATGTTGCTTCACATGAACAACAAAATATTTTATTTATGGCTAAGAGTGAAAGTGCAATACTTTTACCACATTTGATAAGTGAAATTAGGATTATTTATGTTTATAATGATTTTAATTAAAACCAACCAATTATGTATATTCATTTTTATTTTTAATTATAATCGACATTGTTTTTTATTTAGAAAACATTTTACCTTTATTTTTAAAAGGCACATGTGTCAACTCTACCTTGATCACTAACGAATTCATACATCATGAGACTTGTTGGGGTGTTATAACTTTTCATTGTTTAAATTGCATTTTTGAATGCATAAATAGATTCAACTACTTCAAATTCTCTTTGGGAACCCAGATTGTGCAAAAATATAGAATAAATAAACTATTTGAAATGTTTTTAACCACAAGAATGTGTCTTTTAATTATTTTATATAATATATACATGCTTCAGACACACACACACACACACACACACACACACACACACTATTTTTGTAAGTAAAATTTCATTAGATTACTAAGAATTTACATAGAGTACAAATACATCAATATTGATTTTGTGGTGGACAATGTCTAAATTGAGCATATGAATATGGGACTAGCATTGTGCATGTCTTGGGGGTGAGCATCTGCCCATAGATGAGGAACTAGATGACTTTCATAAATGTCATGAAACTAGTTTATAAATGCAGAAAACACAACTAATATGCAAATGAGTATTAAAGATTGAAAACGATTTTCTTGATTCCTCGTAGTAGTCAAAGCCATGCCAAGAGTTAATTGAAGGGATCGTCATGACCTTCCTTAAACCATGGTGATATTTCCCACTTGATAAGCATCGTGTCGAAGCTGGTGTCTACATCCTATTGCTGTTTCTCTTTTGTATGCTTGTCTTTCAGTTTTTGCCTACCACTAGTGGCCTATTCCTTTACATTGTTGCTCAATGGCCCTCCTTTTGAAAAGTCTTCTCCATATTGAAAATTGGTCGTGACTTCTCACAATTGAGTGGTTTTTCACCTTGATAAATCATGTTTGAGAACTCAAAGAAGAAGAGTTTGAGCCATCTCAAGAGTTAGGGGGTGTTAGAGGCAGGGGTGGTGGAGGGAGTTGAATTCCTAGAGCACTAGCTAGAACACACAAAGTTGCTCTAGCCTGGATGAGATGAAAGTCTAGATCAATGATTTGGACTTCCAACACACAGATAGTTTCTTCCTAGTCCTACATGTGTCATTTGAGCAGGTTACTCAACACCCATTGACCGAGCCTATTATTTCGTATCTCCTTGACTTATAGTGACAATCAATCTTCTAATGTGCTACACAAGATCCTCATCTAATCATTCTACTCCTAGAGTATGCTATGGAACAGGTGGTTGACAACCTTTGCCCCCCCCTCCTCTCCTAGGACAATCATGCTTATGGATCATGGTTGTTAGCTTGTGTTGCCATGAGTTTGCCCTTCCAACACTCACATCCTCCTCTTCATTCTCAACAATATTAATGGAATATTGAACAATCAACTACTTATAGAGACAATATTTAACATCTCAATTCGACATTAAATGCCAATATACGTTTATCCAAACCAAACATCTCATGTGGTGAATGAGATTTGTGGTGATGGTACGAAGGGCTAGTTGCTATTATTCAATCATTAATGCACTTGATCTAGCTATCATGAAGGCCTTAAATACATTTTGTAACCACTTCTACACTTGGGTCTAGGGTTTTGAGATCTCTATTTTCCATGTATAAGAACTAAGAGGCCCTTGTCACAATTTAAGGAAATTAAGGTTAAGGTCATCACATGGAGCTTTCTCCTCTATCCCTTTATTCACTAGAAATTCCGCTAAATAAATTTCCTTTCACATGACATGCGAGAAAAGTATTGCCTCTTGATAAGAAATAATTTGATCTAGTTATTGCATGCTTTATCAAAACACCATCTGGAGGAACGCTTCGTGGGAGGAGATCTTAAATGGATATTCTTCATTGCTTGAATAATTAGCTAAGAGTCACCTTCACTAATGGAGATAACTCATATTCCTGTAGTTCCATTATATTTTCTTGCAGGGATGTATTTCTATTGATGAAAATAATGAATATTGGTGTCATGTTCAACATCTAAATCTTGTTCTCATCCATAGGTCTCTGAGCTTCCTCTAGCTTGGCCATCCTAGGAGCCTTAGAGCCCTTTTCTATCATTTTCTTTCCTTCTTTTCAATTCTTATTCACATGCATCACTTGTTTTTATTTCTTTCTATTTCTGCATTTATTATTAATGATTTTTTGTTGTAGGATTGGGTTAAATGGTTTATGTAAGTTCTTTTTCAGGATCAAAAGAATCATTTGATCCTTGGAAAAGCTTTGGAATATCATAGTAATCATTGAGATACTTGGATTAACTTTCTTATTCCCAAATCTAGATTTCTCGAACTCCTTTGTGACAAAGAGAAATAAATTTCTGCTATTTTTTGGAGCATGCTAATGAGATTCAATCGAGTTGGTTCCACTTGAGTTATATCACAAAAATATTCTAGTTCATAACAAAAACTACCCCATTAAATTTGCACTTGATTAGGTTATGCATTTTATAGATTTACTAGCTCACTAGTTCTCGAATTTCTATATTTTTGGCTAGTAATTTTTTGCTATTTTTTAGCATGGGTTAATAGAGGTGTTTTTCAATGATTCCACTTGGAATGGGGACCTAAGACATTCTAGCCAATAATTTTTTTTTTTCCCATCCAATTTTGATTTGATTTTCTTGGTCATTCAATGAATTATAATTTCGTATAGTAAATATTTAACATCCTGTTGTAAAACAAGAGATCCTGTAGGAGAACTAGGGGATCCTATAGGAGAACTAGTACATCCTGTAGGAAATCCTGTAGCGGCCTGTTTTGAGCTTGAATTGAGAAAAAAAATCATTGAAGCTGGGATTAGGCCCTTACTTGACCTCCAAGCCATCAAAATCATTGTACCCCTCTTCCTCCACGCTTGTCTCCCCTGCCAAAGATAAAGGAAAGATTAGCATTTGCATTTATAAAGTAAAAAGATAAAAAAAATGAGTTCTTTTATATTTATACATGCAATACTCTTTAGATCATATTTCATGCTTAGATTAGTTAAAACATCACATGTGGCAAATAGGGTTAAAATAATGTTCTTTTGCAAGCAAAGTGTGTTAATAAGTAGATAGAGGATTCCATGTTACTTTACAAGCATTTTTAAATTCAGTGTTTCATTCTTGCAAATAGGCAACATTTCTTTTCTCTTATGACAGCAAAGGGAGGACACATTGTATGCTACACATATAGTGTCGATACCTCTTAAGTTTGTACGAACCCCAGGTCACCACCCTACTAAAAAATCTTAGTTTTTTTAACACCTTAGCCATAAGAGCTATTAGAGTCTTTGACAAAAATCACTTTAAGCATGAAAAATATCACACAAATAAGACCTTTAGGAGCACATGACTTAGAAAAAAAGGATTTTGGAAGTGCAATGAGGAGAGCCATGGAAAGGGCAAGGGTTGAGCTTTGATCCACAAATAATTCTAACTTCAACAAGATAACATACATTACATTCAAAGGGTCATCCACAAGATTTCCAAGGTATTGAAAAGGAAGGAAATTAAGGCCTCTTTCAAATTCATGGAAACTACCAAGGTGGAAAATTAAATCTGTACTCCTAACCATTATCAATGCGAGGGGAGATACAAGGTTAGGCGACTATCGTGGAGAATGGTACAATAGAGAAATTGGACATACCTTTCAGTTAAGGATTATGGAGCATGAAATCAATATAGGATTGAGCATATCTACACCTTGGCACTTTCACATCATTGCTTGATTACTAAGGATTGAATGTGCTTAGAAGCCACCAAAATTATAGCTAACATTTTTTTAAACATTAAATGAGAGAAGCAACAAAAATAATTAAACACCTCAACAACCTTAATAAAGATGAGTGTTGAGAACTAAATTCTTATTATGCACCCTAACAAAAATAATAATAAAAATAAAAACATCACATAAATGAAACATGTTTTGTCTTTGCTCTTATCTTTACCTTTTCTATTTAGATTGAACTTTTTCAAAATTGAAATCATTGTTTCAATAATATTAATATCTGTAATACTATTATTATCTAATTTAATTCTTAATTTTTTTAAACAAGGAGATCATTAATGTTTATCCCTAGTATGTTTACCTATCGATGGAGTTATGACTATATATACACCAATGGCCTAGTAGGAATATAAGGTAGTGCAATGACTATGAACATATGAATAAGCAGTAACGATATTTTCACTATGATATAGAGGTGGTTGAACATAGATTATACTAATATCTATAACAATATTATTATCTAATTCAAATTTTATTTTTAAAAAAATATTGTTGTAACAAAATTTTAATAATTATTATTATTTATTTCTATTCACCCTTTCTATTTTTCGGCTTGTTTGGCATTTTCATTTTCCTAAATTTTGTTTGGTATTTCTTTCTCCCTTATTAGTTTTTTAAACCCTATATTACTAATATCATATTTTGAGGATTTATTAATATCATATATTTTAGCACCTTGAATTATTATTTTTTTCGGTTTGCTTCATCACCTTCTCTGTCATAATTTTATTAATTTTTTTTTTTGGTTTGCTTTTTCACCTTCTATGCCATAATTTTTTTATTTTTTTTTTGGTTTGCTTCTTCAGCTTCTCTGTCATAGTTTTTCAAAAACTTAGATATGGCATAGAGGACAATGTACTAAGGAAATTGATGAACCAAACCGAGCCATGACTCTTTGTAACTACATTCTATGTAGAATAAGGAAATATAAAAGGATTTGGGAGGGCCGATAAATATTATGAGCCTAGGAGGCCATTGCAGGTGCCAAAACCATCCTACTAAAACTGGAGGTTGGGTAGCATTGAGATTCCAACCAATTGTAATACCAAAGTTCCACCTCTAAGACAACCATAGAATACTCACGAACATGCCAATGGAAAAGTGTGATGAAAGGAGAAATATCAAAGGGATATTCATTCTGCATTAAACGCGCACCCAACATTTGCTTAGATGGCTATCTTCCAATTGAGGTGGTGTTGGATAAAAATAACCTTGAGGGAGGGTGTTAGTGGTGGCTTAGGTGCAGGCGATATAGACAAATGCACAAATCCTGCTACAATTTCTTCTAAATCTGACGGAGTTCCTTCTTCTTCCTCCATCGGAGTATTAGTCATCTATTTTTAGATTGAATTTTTATAAATTTCCCTTTTTTGGCCACTATCACTGGTCCTTTTCCATTAATCATCCCAACCCTTGTTATTAGGAGCAATTTTCGCAATAGAGGCCCTTTTCTCACTATCGGAGCTGTAATTCCAAAGGAATCACGTAATACACTATCGACAGGGTTTAGAATGGTAATAACGCAAATAAGCGTAAATTACGCTATCAGTGGTTTCAAATTTCCATAATGCAATTGCACATGGAAATACTCTATCGGCGCTGTTTTCCCCAATGGGATGCGTTAACACGCAAATACACTATCGGAAGGGTTTTTATTCCATAAGAATGGAATAACACTATCAACGGGTCGCTATCGACGATTCCATGAGAAGTGGAACAATACTATAATGTTATGCTAACAGTCCTTTCTCGATGCGATAACACTGTAGCCTTATCGGCGATCACAATTGGGAGTTTCAATGTTCCCTCACCAGGCTCTTCCTTAAGACTTGCGATGCGATAAGCTTCACGGACCTGATAGGTTATAAATCCTCCTTTATAATGTTTCGGATTCGAGTGTCGCAAATTTGGATTTCGGCACTTTAAAAGGTCAGTCCCTTTCCACTCAAGAGTAGCGATGCGATAGTGCTTGTGGACCCGATATGGGTATCAGCCACCCTTAATAAGATTTCAAGTCCGGATTCTCAATTCGGACTAAGTTTTTCACAGTTTCTTAGTGTAACCCAGAATTTCACTTGCGGGACCAAACGATGTGTATAAAGGAAATAGGGCACGTTGATATGAAGGAAACACACTCAACCATACTTCAATCAAAGTATTAGTTATAAAACAAGGCCGAACCACTGTTGTAAAGACTTAAAAGAAAACGCTGCATGAAGCCAAAAATATGCATAAACACCAGTTTTCTTAACAAACAAACATAACTTCAGATGCACAGAAATGGTTTTGGAGGTCACAACGCTTTTAGGATCGACCAATACATAGAGATGTCCTGCTCCTTTACAAAAATATGAGATAAAACCACTCGGTCAAAATCCCTTTACAATAGCATCAAAATTACATATATACTAGTTCGTTTTAACAACCAGATCCTAAAACAGAGGCTTAAATTTATTACTACTATTAGTTCTGCGAGACATTCTCCTCGAGAACCTCCACTATGCTAACTAATCCTATATGTTCTGTGAGATATCCTCCTCGAGAATCTCCATTACAGCTTAAATATTTAACATTTATTACATTATGATTTATTCCTAGATTCTATCTCTATGCTTACCTAGAAAAACATGGAAAGTGATGGCTAAAGGATCCCACTCCTTTTCTTGTAGATTCTTTTGTATTTTTGGAATAAGTTTGAGGTTTTTTCCCTTTCCCTCCAAGTCTCATGCTCCTGCACCAGACTCCTGAGGAAAAAATTCTTCAAGGGCTCCTATCCATGAGCTCTTCTACAGAACTTCCCATCTTCTGTAGCATGTTTTCTGTTACCCAAGTAGCTTTAGCAATTCGCTGATCCTTCCATTTGACCAAATACTGAAGTACTCCTGTCCTCTAGTTTTCTTGAACACTTTCTTGTCCAGAATCTGTTTTGGCTACAATTCCTTTGTTGTAGATAACTGTTTTACCCAGTCAATTTCTTGTGTCTCTTGGTCTTCTTCTATATCTTTTGCAGTTTCACCTTCATACTTGTACATATCAACAACATTGAAAATTGGAGATATTCCAGCATCAAGGGGTAATTCAATTTAATATGCATTTGTAGAAAATTTCCTTAATACTCTGCATGGTCCAATTTTTTTGAACTTCAATTTATTATACTTCCTCTTTGGAAAATTTTCCTTCCTTAGGTGTGCTAAAACCAAATCTCCAACTTCAAAGTTCACCTCTCTTCTTTTCATTTCTTCTCTGGTTTTGTACTTGATGTTTCTTTCCTGTAGCTGTTGTTTCACCCGTTCATGTATTGCTTGCATTTCTGAAGCAAAGTCTTCACCCTTTGCACTTCTCATCTCATCTTTTCCCAAGTTTCTTAACTCAGACACTCCTCTTGGATGCATTCCATAAACTATATGGAATGGAATCTGCCTTGTACTCCTGTTAGGTGAGTCATTATATGCATATTTAGCTTGTGCCAACACTTGATCCCACTGTTTTGGATTTTCTGCAGTAAGACTCCTTAAAAGATTGCCCAAACTCCTGTTCACAACTTCAGTTTGTCCATCAGTCTGTGGATGATAGGAAGAACTAAAACTCAATTTAGTTCCCAACTTCTTCCATAATGTCCGCCAGAAATGTCCAAAAAATTTGGAATCCCTGTCCGAGACAATACTTTTAGGCAATCCATGCAATCTTACTATCTCCTTGAAAAACAAATTAGCAATGTGAGTAGCATCACTTGTTTTATAACATGGAATAAAATGTGCCATTTTTGAAAATCTGTCCACTACAACAAAGATTGAATCATTTCCTCTTTGAGTCTTTGGTAAGCCTAAAACAAAATCCATACTTACCATATCCCAAGGCCTATTTAGAATTGGTAATGGAACATACAAACCTATGTTTTGGCTTCTTCTCTTTCCATATTGACACAATTTGCAAGTTTTCACATAATTTTCCACTTCAAGTCTCATTTTCAGCCAAAAATAAAATCTGTTCAACTGTTCATAAGTCTGCTTTATACCAAAATGTCCTACAAGTCCACCATTATGTTTCTCTTTGATTAAGTTCTCCCTCATAGAACGGTTTGGTATGCACAACTAATTTCTCTTAAACAACAATCCATATTGTAAGAAATAATCCAACCATTTATTCCTATCCATCAAAACAGGAGTCTTACAAGCTTCAAATGCTTCTTCAAAATCTAAATCTATCTCATACAATTCTTTAAGAAAATCAAAACCCATCACTTTAATTTGACTCTCTAAAAGTAATGTATTTCTCCTACTTAAAGCATCTGCAACTTTGTTTGATTAGCCATTTATATGCTTCAAGACAAAATGGAAACCCTGAAGATACTCTACCCATTTGGCATGTTTCTCGTTTAGCTTTGGTTGCTGCATAATATACTGCAATGCATGGTTATCTGAATAAAGTATAAACTCCTTTGACATTAGATAATGTCTCCACTTCTTCAATGACTGCACAACTACGTAGAACTATTTATCATAAGAAGAATACTTCTTCTTTGAATCATTCAGATTTTCACTAAAATAAGCTATAGATCTATCTTCCTGACTTAAAACACCTCCAATATCTTCTCCACTGGCATCACATTTCACTTGGAAAGGCTTACTAAAATAAGGTAGAACCAAAATAAGTTTTTCAGTGATCTTCTTCTTCAATAGATGCAAAATTCTTTTCTTCTTTAGCAGTCCATCTAAATGGTTGTTTATCCTTCTTTATGGTCTCAATAATAGGAGCATTGATCTTACTAAAATTCCTTATGAATTTCCTATAAAAACTAGCAAGACCATGAAAACTTCTTACCTCAAAAACAATTTTAGGTTAAGGCGACTCGATGTTTTCCTTGATATTCTATGGATCCATCTTCAATCCTTCAGCAGAAACAAAAAAACCCAAATACACTAACTCCTCTTTCATGAATGAACACTTCTTCAAATTCAACAATAATTTCTCTTGTTGTAACCTTTGTAAGACATAATTCAGTTGTCTCATGTGCTCCTCCTTAGAGCTGCTGTAAATTAATATATCGTCCAGATATACTATTACAAATTTACCAATAAAATCTTTAAGAACTTCATTCATGAGTCTCATAAACATACTTGGTGCATTTAACAACCCAAAAGGCATTACTCTCCACTCATACAATCTTTCATTTGTCTTAAAAGTAGTTTTCTACTCATCCCCTTATCTTATCCTTATTTGATGATACCCACTCTTAATATCTAGTTTTGTAAAATACTTTGCTCCACTTAAACAATCCATCAAATCTTCAGTTCTAGGTAAAAGAAATTTATACCTGATTGTGATTTTATTGATGGCTCTTGAATTAGTACACATTCTCTAGCCTCCATCTTTCTTTGGACTCAACACTGTTGGTACTGCACAAGGACTCAAACTTTCTATGATCAGTGTTTTGTCAAGCAGTTCCTGAACCTTCTTTCTAACCTCTTCATTTTCTATGGGAGTCATTCTGTAAGATTCTTTGTTTGGTAGATTTGCTCTAGAAATCAAATCTATATGATGGCTAATTCTTCTAATGGGTGGTAACTCATTAGGCAAATCATCAAAAATGATATCACAATAGTTGTCCAACATTTCTTGAATTTTAATGGGTAAATCAGAAACTTTAGTAGAAGTATTTATACCTTGGGCTTGCAAATTACAACAAAATTTACCTCATTCTCCTCAATTTGTTGTAAGTATTCCTTTCCTTCTAGCAATAGATTTTTTGGATTAGTCTTCTTTCTTGTTGCATCCTCTTC
Source organism: Pinus taeda (assembly GCA_000404065.3). NCBI lineage: Eukaryota > Viridiplantae > Streptophyta > Pinopsida > Pinales > Pinaceae > Pinus > Pinus taeda. The sequence goes on along the minus strand of APFE031037350.1, from coordinate 75,716 downwards.
TCCCATAGGTACCAATGTATGACTGATACCATCTTTACCAAACTTTTAGGTGTTTCTTTTCCCATCATGCATGGCTCCTTTGTCATATTTCTAAGGTCTTCCAAGTAATATGTGACACACATCCATGGGAATCACATCACATACAATTTTATCCTTATATTTTCCCAACTTCTACTCCACTTCACACTACCCATTCACTAACAACTGATGTCCCTTTTGTAACCAGGACACCTTGTCAGGTGTTGGATGTTTCATTGTCTTCAACTTCAATTTCTCCACCACTTCTGTAGAGACCAAATTATAGATGCTACCACTACAATGATCATCTGACAACATTTCCCTTGAACCTTACACACTGTTATGAACAGAGTCTTTCTTTGTGATGGTTCAACTATCTTCTTTGCTGGTTTGAGAAAAAATTTGTTGACTACCAAAGATTCTCCTCTCTTTGGTATATTTTCTTCTTCTGTCACTGCTGTTGCTTCTTCCTCAACTTGAGCAACAATTGCATTCCTCTGACTTGTTCTTGCATTCTCTGGCCACTCAAAATCTATGTGTCCTAATTTGTTACATCTGTAACATCTTACCTCTCTTCCTCTTCCTTTGCCTCCTCTTCCTCTAGAAAAACTCCCTCTGCCTCTTGCATCACCTCCTATGGGTGCATGCTAGTTTGAGCTGCTTCTAGCTCCATCTTTAGGTGCTGTAGATCTTCCTCTACCACCTTGACTTCCTTTTCCTCAGAAATTACCTCTTCCTCTGGCAGACTGCTTCCTTATGAGTTTTTCTTCAGCTTTTAGTACCATCTGATAAGCTTCTTCTACTGTTTTAGGAGACAGTATGCTTATCTCATCTTGAAGGTCCATCCTAAGACCATTCACCTATCTAGCCACCTTCTCATCTATATCCTAAGTTTGTCCACCTCTTATGCTTATCTTATAGAATTCCTTTATATATTCTCTCACTGTCGTAGACCTCTGCCTAAGATTATGCATCTGTCTAAACAAGGTTTGCTGATAATTACTTGTTAGAAACTTACCTCTTAGTTTTTCTACCATCCTATTCCAATTTTTGATTGGTTGCTTGCCAAGGCTCTTTCTTTCTGCCTACACTCCATCCCACCAAAGTGTTGCATGTCCTTTTAGCTTGGTGACAACAAACTTTACTTTCTTCTCATCTTCTGTTTCTTCATAGTCAAAGAATTTGTGTGTGCCATTAATCCAGCCTATCAATTCTTCTGGATTCAATCCTCCTTCATATATTGAAACCTCAGTCTTTTGCCTAATTGTGGATCTCAACACTGATTGGAAGAATCTCATCTCAGGAGTAATTGCTGCAGTTTCCTCCTCTCCTTCAGCTTCAACCTCAGGCTTACTGATATCTCCATCATTTATATTTCTCCCTGTTGTTAATGCTCCCAATATAGCCTACATCTGTTGCATAGCTTCCATCACCTCAACATTTGCAATTGGTCGACCTCTTCTACCATGTCCCTGTTCTCTTCCAACTCTGAAAGCCATATTAAATTTCCTTCTCTTGCTTCTGAGATTCAATTCAATGTCAACAAGTTGCTCTGATACCACTAATGGTGGCCTAGGTGTAGGCGATATAGACAAATGCACAAATTTTGCTACAATTTCTTCTAAATCTGATGAAGTTCCTTCTTCTTCCTCCATCGGAGTATCAGTCATCTATTTCTAGACTGACTATTTATAAGTTTCCCTTTTTTGGCCACTATCACTAGTCCTTTTCCATTAATCATCCCAACCCTTGTTATCGGGAGCAATTTTCACAACAGAGGCCCTTTTCTCACTATTGGAGATGTAATTCCAAAGGAATCACGTAATAAACTATCGACAGGGTTTAGAATGGAAATAATGAAAATGAGCGTAAATTAAACTATCAGTGGTTTCAAATTTCCATAATGCAATTACATGCAGAAATACACTATCGGCACTGTTTTCCCTAATGGGATGCCTTAACACGCAAATACACTATTGGTGAGGTTTTATTCCATAAGAATGAAATAAAACTATTAGTGGGTCGCTATCGGTGATTCCATGAGAAGTGGAACAATACTATCGCGCTCCGCTAAAAGTCCTTTCCCGATGTGCTAACATTATAGCCTTATCAACGATCGCAATCAAGAGTTTCAACGTTCCCTTGCTAGGCTCCTCCTTAAGACTTGCGATGCGATAAGTTTCGCAGACCTGATAGGTTATAAATCCTCCTTTATAGTGTTTCAGATTTGAATGTCGCAACTTCGGATTTCGACACTTCAAAAAGTCAGTCCCTCTCCACTCAAGCGCTATGATGCAATAGTGCTTGGGACCTGTTATGGGTACCAACCACCCTTAATAAGATTTCAAGTTCGGATTCTTAATTCGGACTAAGTTTTTCATGGTTTCTTAGTGTAACCCAAAATTTCACTTGTGGGACCAAATGTCGTGTATAAAGGAATCAGGGCACGCTGATATGAAGGAAACACACTGAAACAGACTTCAATCAAAGTATTAGTTGGAAAACAAGGCCAAACCACTGTTGTAAAGACTTAAAAGAAAATGCTGCGTGAAGCCTAAAATATGCATAAACATTAGTTTTTTTAACATACAAACATAAGTTCAAATGCACAGAAAGGGTTTTGTAGGTCACAAAACCTTCGCGATTGACCAATACACAGAGAGGTCCTACTCCTTTACAACAATACGAGATAAACCCACTTGGTCAAAATCCCTTTACAATAGCATCAAAATTACATATATACTAGTTCGTTTTAACAACCAGATCCTAAAGCAGAGGCTTAAATTTATTACTACTATTAGTTCCGCGAGACATTCTCCTTGAGAACCTCCACTATGCTAACTAATCCTATCTATTTTGCGAGGTATTCTCCTTGGCAATCTCCACTAAAGATTAACTATTTAAAATTTATAGCATCATGATTTATTCCTAGATTCTATCTCTATGCTTAACTAGAAAAACATGGAAATTGATGGCTAAAGGATCCCACTCCTTTGCTTGTAGATCTTTTTTGTATTTTTTGAATAAGTTTGAAGTTTTTTTCCCTCCAAGTCTCATGATCCTACATCAGTTAGCTTGCCATGACAACACCGTTATCCTGTGTCACACTAAACCACTACAAACTATCATGATCAACCATTATGATCTTGCAAGGAAAATTAACAGTAATGTACAATGGACAAGATTGCATTGGTGTGGATATCATTTCAACATTCTTCCAAGTGTGTCAGAGGGAACCGTTATGTCTAGATAATTGCGGGTCACTTCCATCCATGAATGCATGCTGACACCTATCAATGGTGGGCACCTGCCATGGGGGAATAAGATTTTAAAGTGAATAAATTGGATGTATGTCACTAGATGCAAATTTGATTGTCTAATATAAACATTTTAAAATGACAACTATTTGGAAAAGGTAAACAAAACCATTAAAAAGAAGTCGTTGGAGGGTTTGTGATATTAGGACTTTAACATCCCCTGGTTGAATTTCCATCTAATAAAAATAATACCAAGTTCATGGGACATGTATTCCAAGTTCAATGGTGTGTAAACATTAGAGTGGGCATCACTTGTAGTTTAAAAATGGCTACGGAAATTGGAAAAGGCACTAGAAAAGGAAAAGAGGCAATAAATGGTGTCTAATAATGGGAAATAAAGAAAAATAGGAGAAATGGGAGATGAAGAGATAAAAATATGCATGCAAACGAATTACAGGACATTAGAAAAGAAGGTTGTATCAACAACTACAAATGGAGTTCAATGCAGGTAACAAATCACATGTGTGATTTCCTTGTAGATATTTAGATGCATGGTACATGCATGTGGTTCTTTGGGAGATGGAGATGGGCTTCTCTTAGAACTATTCATGGATGGGTAGAGACATGAAAATTCCCCTATAGTTAGTGAAGGAAGTTAGAGGCATCCAAGCTTGTTTTGATGTTAGTGATTTCTGGACCAATTTAGGTGAAATCACTATGCTAGAGGGTTGAGGTGGTTTTTCCGATGGAAGCCTTGGTTGGTGCATATACAAAAGACATGTGCATATATTAAAGTCAAGCATTTTCTATATATGCATATATTATATATCATGTATCTTCCATATATATGCAACTTCCATATATATGCATATCTTCTGTATATGCACAACTTTTGTATATGTGCATATATATAAGTTTCTCATATACGAGAGATATGTGCATATAAAAATTCCGTGCATATACCAATGCTAAATATATACACAGGTTGAAGTTGTGTACAATTGCAGTATATGTGTAGCTCCTGTGTATGCACATATATGGAAGTTGTACATATACGGAAGATATGCACATAAAATTGGACTTGTCTAAAGATTATGACATAATTAGTTGGTCTTTTCTTTTCAAAGTTTTATAGGCATTTTCTTTGCTGAGCCTTGGCTAGAATGAATTCATCCAATTACCACATCAGATAAGGACAAATTTACCAAGGGAGATGGAAAACAAAAGGGCCCAAAATACCCTCCTCCTCAACCCAATCATGCTCAGAAGTAACTTCCCACCAAAAATTGTTTTGACCCCTTCTCCACTTTGAAAAACAAGATCCTCTTATAACCATGCCATCACCTGAAATTGAAATTTCTTACTCTAGTCCTCCTTCACGCACCCCCACTGAGTCGCCCCATTTCTCATTTGTACCTCTAACACTCTGACATCCCACTAGCACCTAGACATCATAGAGAATGACAAGGATCTCACTCATGATATGGATCCATACACTCTTGAACTCCTTAAAATTTCTAAAGGTTGGAAAGGCAAGGACCCCAACACATTCCTAGAACACCATGTGAAGATACTAGACTGGGCATGGACTAGCGTGGCCCTTTCAAAAGTGTCAAAAGGAAGGGAACTTGATGTATGTTCAAGTAGATAACTATATCACCCTAAGTGGCATCAATCATATTATAAGAAAGTTCTAATACAAAGAATCCCATGGGATTTACATGATAAGAAAATATACAAATGTTTACGTAATGAGTGATGGTCAAGTTAATGCATCTTTAAAAAAAAAACTAGATATTTCAATTGTCATAAGGTAAGACCCACCCATGACATGAACGTGTTAAATTCAAAATCAAGGTGGGGAGGGGTGGGGTGTGAATTAAGGAAAGTAGTAATGGTCACTATATTTTCTTTATTCAAGGATCATCACCATAACATACCCCCTACTATCCCTTACTAAGGGTAGAAGGAGGTAATTACTCTGATGACTTGACCTCCAATGTCTGATTATGGAAATGGGGTCTAAAGTTTTTTATCTTTTTCAACTTCCTAAAAAATTAAAGTATATGTAATCATTGTATCATCTCGTTGAGACCTTTCCCATGATATAAAATTTTCCTCAATCTGATTCATGAATCAAAAGATATGGCTAATAAAAGTTTGGCATATCAGGTCATGTCACATCATCTAACTTTCCACGTGGTTACCATGTGGTCCCAAATGAGGAGGAGGTAGCCAAAATAAATAAAGGGAACTCACTTCAATGTGGGAATTTTTAACAAATTGACATTTTCTTGCACCTATTATGCTTAAGCTTCTTAGACGAGTCTGCATCTAGGATTTTTGAGAGAGATTCTCACCCATTTCTTCGATGGAATACGAGTGCCAACCCAAGGAGGTTAATTGATTGTCCCTTGGATTGTTTTTAGTGTCATTTCAGGCATTTCATGAGAATTTTATGATAGCTTCCGCTACGCAGTAGGGAGGTATGATTTGCTAGTTGGGGCCACTAAAATTCAGAAGTTTTGCTGATGTTGTTGGGGAATATTTGCAATGTTATTTGCTGGACATTTTGGGGAGGAATAAAGTAAACCTTGGAGGGATTCCTTGTTGTAGCATTGTGGAATTTGGTGACTGCATGGGCCTACAAAAAGGGAAAATTATTCACACACATGGCAGTTTGAGTGTGAGCTTGAGGACCTAGGTTGAACATAAGACTTGAGGAATTCATCGAGGGAGGTAAATACCAACATTTTGTGAGTGATTGGAGGGTTTTTGTAGTGAATTTCCACACAGGCCATATTTTCCAGGGAGTGAGGAGGACGTAGTATTTGGGGGTCATTTTTGGGGGTCAAAACTAGACAAAACCCTTTATGAGTTTTGGTGGATTTGTTGAGAGGAGCACAAGGCTAATTTTTCATATTGTTCTGAGCACCGGAGGAGGGTATTTCAGTTGTTTCTTTCCAACAGACATAATAGTTCCACCTAGATAGCATAGGGCATATTTTGGGAAGCTCATTTCCTTATCTAGGCATTTTGTTTTCCAACTTGGGGCTTGTCTAGCTTGCCATTCGCAAATGGAGGTTTTATTTCAAAGGGTCCCACAATAGATTCTAGTCCTTAACTCAGCTATTCCCCCAGTGAAGTAGACACAATTAAATATCCTCACAAGGTGAACAGGGTTTCTTTCAGACTCAGGCAAATATAGCTAATAAATCAATCCTAAGTCAAACTTGCTTGTCGAGAATACTTGCAAACTTGTACTCAGAAATGAAACACACTTGCGTAAAGGAAATAAATCACCTTACAGGAATAAAAACTCTTGCCAAAAAAATTCACACTTTGCAGGATTAAAACACACTTAGAAGACACCTTTGCAGAAAGGAGTTCATGAAATGCATCAAAGGAAAGAAATACGACAGTAATCTTAAATAGATGAACACACCCACACTATAAGACCTTAGATCCAAGTAGCACGCATTTCATGAAGACAACATAGATCTTTTAGCTTAATAAAATAAAATACTTCTTGCTCTGAGCATGCATAATATATATATATATATAATATATATATATTATATATATATTATATATATAGAGAGAGAGAGAGAGAGAGAGAGAGAGAGAGAGAGAGAGAGAGAGAGAGAGAACGAGCTGGGTTTCCTAGGCCCTAGCCAACCAACTCACTTCGCTTTTTATGAAAGCTGGAAAATCAAATACTCAGATAACTCAACACATAAAATATTGAGATAGGAATAAATCAACTGGCATAGCCCCTTGTATTAATTCAGTAGTTGCAAATATACATTATGGATTACTTGATCTAGCCTAGAATTACAGTGACAAAAAATTACAATGCAAGAAAAAATTCTATAGATTATCACCCTTGTTCTAACCTAGAAACCCTAATAAATATACATCGCTCGCCTCATGGTCATTAATAGAAATTAACAAGACTACAACTTTAGGCTATTGAATTTAGTAGAGGCTAAAACTGGTCGAAACCCCAGCTTCCGTATTATGCGTTTTCCTCAACGCTCTGAGCCTAATATAAAGTGCAACTGATCTTTGACAAGGAATGTGTGCGGATTGCTGACTAGAATAATATTTGGTAGTGAACTATGATAACGTTTCCAACTGTCCCATGAGTACAAGAATGGTGTTTGGTACAAGAATGTTCCTACACCCATCATCTTCTATAATGATTAATACTTTCACTCTATCGTTCCTCCTTAGGAAAGAAAATATATAAGTTGCAAAGACAAAATAAACCATTTTAACCTTTTTAGATAATAATTAAACTCATATAACCCACGATGTTATAAGTCGTGAAGGAGTACAACAATAGGTGTAATGGTTAGGTTCCAAGGGTAAAACAGAGGGCTTGGATGGCATAGTAGGGTTAAATTGAGGTTAAAAGTAGAACAATTTTGGTGACCAACAGATATAGATAAAGAATCTAAAAAAATAGTATCAAAAATAGAGGGATGAAATTGAGTGAGAGGAGAGGATGGATTACCAGAATTTATATCAACAGTAGCCATTGTATGGGATCTGGTGACAGGAGGTGAGGGAGGGTGAAGAGGTCCTAAGTTGGTACCATGCTATTAGACTTTGGATCTTGGAGGACGACTGACAGCTTCTGCAGGTCGCTTGTCTTGAGATCCATATGACATGTCTATTGCAATATCATCAGTTTGTGAATCGGTAGGAGGTTTGGAGATGATCAGTGGAGATTCCTTATACAAGTGACCAACCTTATGGAATATTCAACACTTGAAAGGCACTCCTTCATAATCTAGGATCTATAGACGGGAGGTGTTCCTCCACTGAATATTCAGGCTAGCCTCCAAACCTTCACAAGTATCAAGATGGACCAATATGCATGTCTGTTGAGGCCTCATATTTTTGCTGCTCCAACATGTGGGATAACCACTTGGTTCGGACCTTAAGATAACTCCTTTTCTATTTAAAGTGGTGGCTTCGACAGGGATAATGGGACCAGTTTCCTGGTATGGGTTTTAAAATGAGAGTGGGTGGTTTACGAGTGATTGCAATAGAATAATGATAACTCAAATGATCTATTCTATCATGAAAATATCTAGCTAACTTAATCTAATATAAACCTGGCTATTTTTTTATAATATGTGATCTACAAAGATATCTGCTTGACATGTGATAATAAATATCAATCACACATAAAACAAAGATGATAACATGTAAATATAATTTATTTTACTAAATAGTTAGTCAAAGAAATGTATAAACCATATATGAAAATAAATAATCTCAGCTAGGCATCATACAATAGTGCAATTAATTCTTAACAAAAAACATATCTCATATACAATTAATGAAAAAAGTGTTGTCACTAATTCAATAGAAACATGGCTAATCATATAATATATGTAGGTTTGAACCCTGTATAGAAATTACCTGCATACAAATTCTAAAACATAGAAAATAAACAATGTGAGAGAATAACACATAAAACACATATACACAGAGATTTTCCCCTGGATACCAAAACCGGGACTACCAAATTGATTTTTCATTATGTTTCTTTCAATGTTACAATACACATTTATACACGTCGAAGCATCCAATACCATGGACCGAAAACCATTGCGTCCAAAACCATGGACCAAAAACCATAGGTAGGTTCGACCAATCTAATATAGGGTCCATTTTTTTTTTCTTAGGGCGTAGCCCCAGACCCCGTAGAGGGGGGCTACCTGCCCCCCCCCATGACCCTGCCACTACGCAATCGGTGCAACAAAAGGGGTTCTCTGCTCCCCCTCTAACCCCTCGGTTCACTATGTAGGTTAGTTGTGGAAAGAATATAACACAACCCAACATTCTCCCACTTGTTGTTTTCTTTTCACAGGGGGTCACAGGAGAGCTTAGTCATTTTTCTAGCCCTAAAACGCCCATTGTTTCTCTACACCAAGAGAATTTCTTAGAGCTCACAGATTTTGTCAATGCATCTACAGTATTCTTCAAAGTGTCCACCTTTACCAGCAACACCTTTTTGTCTTCTATCATATCCCTCACAAAGTGATACTGAACATCAATGTGCTTTGTCTTTGAATGGTAAACAAGGTTCTTTGCTAAGAAAATTGCACTTTGGCTGTCACAGTCTATCCTTATAGCTCCTTGTACTAACTCCATACTTGAACACAATCTCTGCAACCAAACTGCTTCCTTGCTTCCATGAGTGGCTGCCATGTATTCTACCTCTGTAGTTGATAGTGCCACTACAGATTGTTTCTTACTCATCCAACTGATGCACCTCCAAATAGGTTAAACACATACCCACTTGTAGATCTTCTTTGATCCAGATATCCAGCCTAGTTTGCATCAACAAAGCCATGAATATCCAACACTCTGTCCAACCTTGGTATTCCTCAATAGCACAAACCATAATCACTAGTGCCACCCAAATACTTGAAAACCTGCTTCACTGCTGTCCAGTGTTCCTTCCCTGGTTTTGACATAAACCTGCTCAATACTCCCACTGCATGTGCAATGTTTGGTCTAGTACAAACCATTGCATACATCAAGTTACCTACTGCAATTATATATGGAACATGGGATATATCCTCTTCCTCCTCTTATGTCTTCGGACACTGTTCAACAAATAACTTTACACCTATAGGAATAGGAACCTTCACCGGTTTACTATCCTACATATTAAACGTCTGCAGTATTGTCTCGACATACTTCCTCTGGTTTAACCAAAGCTTCCTTTTTGCCCGTTCTCTTTTAATTTCCATGCCCAAAATATATTTTGCAGCACCAAGATCTTTCATGTCGAATTTGGAGGACAATTGGGTCTTCATATCCTGGATAATTTCTTTGTCATTTCCAACTAGCAACATATCATCCACATACAAGACTAGATAAATAACACAGTCACCAATTAATTTAAAATACACACAGTGATCTACTTTTCTTCTAGTGAAGCCAAGTCCCCGTATAAATGTATCAAATTTCTGATACCACATCCTTGGTGACTGTTTTAACCCCTAAAGAGACTTCTTTAACTTGCATACCAGTTCTTTCTTACCCTTCACCCCAAAGCCTCTAGGTTGCTTCATGTAGATCTCCTCTTCCAGATCCCCGTGAAGAAATGTTGTCTTCACATCCACATGTTCTACCTCAAAATCAAAATTAGCAGCAATAGATAAAAGTAACCTAATAGAAGTTACCTTGGCAACAGGAGAAAAAATATCACCAAAATCAATTCCTGACACTTGGGAATAACCTTTTGCTACCAACTGAGCTTTGTATTTCTCCGCCTTTCCTCCTACATTTGTCTTCTTCTTGAACACCCATTTGCTGCCAATGGGTTTCCTTCCAGCGAGCAACTCCACCAGATCCCAAGCCTCATTTTTGTGCAAAGATGCCATTTCATCAACCATGGCTTCTTTCGAAAGTTTTCCATCCTCTGAATCTACTTCTTCCTTCGCAGTTCTGGGATCATCATACATAATAGATAAAGAAAAATTTGAACAGAAAGCAGATGGACTATACCTTTCTGGCTGCCTTCTTTCTTGAACTGTTCTTCTTACACCTAGAGTTTGTGGCTCTTCATCTTCTGATTCCTCCTTTGCTGTAGAGTCTGGTTCTTCCTCCTTTAGCTCAAACTCTATCTTCTTAGGTTCCTTTGATTGGACTTCATGTTTAATAATATATTTCACCTCTCTGAACACCACATCCTGGTTGTACACAACCTTCCTTGTTGTTGGGTTCCAAAGCTTATAACCCTTTAAACCATCCTTATACCCAATAAAGATGCACTTTTCAGATTTACTATCCAATTTGGTTTGTTTCTCCTTTGGAACATGTACATATACATCACATCCAAATACCCTTAGATTTGAAAGAGAGGATTTCTTACCAGTCCATACCTCTTATGGAGTCTTATCCTCCAACACTGATGAAGGTGATCTGTTGACCAGGTAGCATGTTTTCTGCACCGCCTCTGCCCAGAATTCCTGTCCTAACCCGACACCACTGAGCATGCTTCTTGCCCTTTCCATCAACATCTTGTTCATTCTTTTTGCAACTCCATTTTGCTGAGGTGTATATGGAGTAGTCGTCTGCTATGCTATAGCACACTTCTTACAGAATTCTTCAAATTCCTTATTACAAATTCTCCACCGTTATTTGTCCTCAACACCTTTATCTTCTTCTCTGTTTGGTTTTCCACCAGAGCCTTAAATTCTTTAAACCTGTCAAAGACTTTAGATTTCTTCTTAAGGAAATATATCCATGTATTCCTTGAGAAGTCATCTATAAATGATACATAGTACACATACTTACCTAGTGATGGAACCTTCACTGTGCACAAGCTGTAATATCTATTTCACCTCTTACCACCAGAGGGGAAACTCACCCAATTCTACCTCCCATATACACAATTTTCACAGAAATCAAAATACAGAGAGCTATTACTCATACCTTCTACCATACCTTTACCATGAAGTATTTTAAGGCCCTTCTCTCCAATATGTCCAAGCCTTTGATGCCACAACATGGTCCTCTCTCCAGATACCACTAGATTTTCTGCTCCACTTTCAAGAACCACAGAACTGTTGCACCCATCAACAACAATGCTACCTTGTAGCTTTTACATAGTTCCAGTCCGAAATCCCCACATCAATACCAGTGCTCCCTGAACCATCTTGTAGGTATCCTTCTCGAACACTGTTTTTACACCTACATCATCTAGCTTGCTTACAGAAATTAGATTTCTAGCCAATGCAGGAATATGTAGAACACTCGGAAGTGTTCTAACCCTTCCACCTTGTAAACTCAGCTTTACTTTTCCACGACCAATGATTCTAGCCTTCTTGTCATCCCCCAAGAAGACATCACAAGCATCATATTTCTCATACTCGCAGAACCACTATCTATGGGAAGTGAAGTGAAAGGATGCACCTGAGTCAATCTACCATGCCTCATGATCTACATGTGTACTTGAAGAAGCCAAGTACACATCCCCACTTTCATATGAGGTGGTTTTCACCTCTGTAGAAGGAGCATCATCAGATCCATTTCCTTTATCAGGAGCTTTATATTTATAGTCCCTTTTGTAGTGCCCTTCCTTTTCGCATTTTCAGCACACCACCTTTACAGGTTTTCCTGGAGATTTAGATCTCCCTCTAGATTTAGATCTCCCACTCGATGACTTATTTTTGTTTCTCTTCCAGGACCATCCTCGTACAGATAAGGCATCACCATTCTGGCTCTCCATATTTTTCCATCTCATTTCCTCCGTCAGCAAGGATGAGACTATTTCATCAAACTACAAGGCAGTTGCATTGCTACCTATTGCAATAAGCAGACTATCCCACAAATCTGGTAGAGAACACAACAAACTAATGTACTTATCTTCATTTGAAATTTTAATATCAACAAATGCCAACTGACTTACCACAGTATTAAATGTATTTAGATGCTCGGTCACTGAGTCTCCATCTTTCATCCTCAGGTTATACAGCTTTTTCTGCGGGAACGATTTATTCACCAAAGACTTAGATTGGTACAAAGTCCCTAACTTGTCCCACAAGGCCTTCGCTGTAGCTTCCCCTGATACATTCAAGAATACTAAATCTAAGAAACACAATCATATTGTTCTCTTTGCCTTTTGATCCAACTTCTTCCATTCTTCATCGGAAACTCTTGTTGGTTTAGTACCCAGATCTACCACGATCCACTAATCTTTTTCCACCAACAGATCCTCCATGTTGAGTTTCCACAACTCAAAACTCTGACCATTAAATTTCTTGATCTCTATCTTTCCACTGCTCGCCATCTTCTTTCACCACCAGAATCGATCTCACAGATCTCCCACTGAACAGGGTCTACCACAGGCCCAAGCGAAAACCCTTAGCAACAAAGGCATCCCCTTGAGGCCAAAACAACTCTGATACCAAATGTAGGTTTGAACCCCATACATAAATTACATGCATACGAATTCTAAAAAACAAAAAAATAAACAATACGAGAGCATAACACATAAAACACATATACACAGAGATTTCCCCTGGATCCCAAAACCGGGACTACCAAATTGATTTTTCATTATGTTACTTTCAATGTTACAATACATATATTGAAGCATACAATAACATGGACCAAAAACCATCGCGTCCAAAACCATGGACCAAAAACCATGGACATAGGCTAGTCGTGGAAATAATATAACACAACCCAACAATATAGAAGGACCATATATGCGAAGTTCTGCTCATTTTACTAATGACATACATCAACTCCTTTCTTCAGATCAACTTATCTTCCAAGTATACAAAAATGCATCCACAAAGGAAAGTAGTATGATATTTAAATGAAACGGTCATGTTCCATAATTTCACCAAAGCATTCATAAACTTACAATAATGCATTCTTTGCAAACTTTTTTGATAAAATTCTAGACCCTCCTCTAAATGCATGAGAAGGGTATAAACATTATTATAACTAATGTTCAAAAATAGATTACAAATATTTGAGGAGGTTTCAAACAACCTTCCTCCTAACTAGTTAACTAACTCTAAAAATAAAAAGTGACTTGATGAGCAGAGGCTATGATGATGATTTGTTGTCTACCAACTTGTCCTTAAAATCTCATATATCGGCCATTAGTTTGACTTGAGGAGGTGCCCCAAACTATGTTTAGACATGTCCTATGAAAATTGCATCTGTGAGAGGTGGTAGCATCCATTGAGTTGAATGGAGTGAGTAGTTAAGGGTCATGATTTTACTGTGTGGCTTGATGAGGTATTATTAATACGAGTCCCAATCAGTGTTTGCTAATTTTGTGATTGCTTCCCTTTGAGTTTTCACTCTTTCCTTCCATCTATTATGAAAGTCATTTAGATCGAGAAGTTCTTTCGGTTTTCCTTCCTTCACCAGGTTGGTGGAAAACAAAGTATGGTTTACCACCTTTACTACGTTCTTTGAGACCCCGACTACTCTTGCCACTGCTAGTTCACCTTGTTTGATATTTGTATCCCAATTCATGAAAATAGTGTCCTTGTGTGTCTCCTCGATCTTAGGAATATTAGCTTTCCTCCCCTCTTCTGTTTATTTTCATTTGATGAACTTTGACATTCTTATGTTTAGATTAGTAAACTCAGTTCTCTGGTCAATCGATTTATCCGTTAGCTGGTCACTAGTGATCAGATAAGGAGCGATTTGTGACATCTTTAGGAAAAAATTTTCTTGCTATTTAAAAAGAGAGAATTAATCTCTAGCACCTCTTTGATGAATTCCTCAACAATATGAACATCCTTATATCTTTCCATGGCTTGCTGCAAGTCTTGGAATTTCATGTTTTTAGTCAATACGTCTGTTTCGTGGCTTATCTTTAACACCTCCATGCTTTGTTGCAATTGTGTCAGCTTCTCAGTGCCTTGCCTATTCACACTTGCCTTCTCTGTTTTGAGCTGCTACTCGAGATGTGCAAACTTATCTTCCTCTTCCTTCAATAAAATAGATATTTCGGTAGCCTTTTCCATGGTGGCAGTTGCATATGGCCTTGTAAACTGTGACAATCTAGTCAAGTTTTCAGCTGGGTTGGAAGGGATTCCTTCCAAAATATGTCCATTGACTCATTCCCAGGTGGGAGTTCGGGTGTTTCTATCCTTCACCTTTCCCTCTGTCTCCTTACTATAGCCTTGTGTAGGGGGGTGTATAACACATCAAGAGGAGGGATTTCAGTCACTTTCAAGACAATTTCTGATGTGGGTGGAGTGGGGATGATTTCAGTCTGCTAAGATGTCGTTGATTGCTCATCCATCAGTTCAGAATCTGTGTTTTTATGAACATGCAAAGGAGTTTGGTGCTCCATAGTTTCCTGTGCATTTTTTGTCTTGGGAGTGTCTTGTACTTTCTTATTGAATTGATTCCACTCCTGCTCCAAACTACTTCTTTTGATCTCTAAACCAATATCGTTAAGTGGGGTGATCATCCCTGCTTTTCGGCTGACTTCCTGCTGTATTCTATTGCATTCTCGGTGTCTTGGGCCTTCCTTGTATCTAGTGCTTTCCTTGTATCTAGTTGAAACTCTAGGGGAGAATTAGGTCCCTCGCTGTTGACAGTCACACTGTGTGTAGGCTTGTCCTCGAGTTTTAACAAGTGTAGTGGGATTACTTAGAGGTTTTGTTTCTGAACTCTTGAAAGCTCTCAAAATCTTCAGGACTTAGATTGGTCTTTGCCCATTCGAGTGATTGTTCAAAGGATTAAGCCAACTTTAAAAGTTGTTCAAAATCATTAGCCTCATGGCTATAAGGCATGATCTTTACTGCAGTAGTGATGTTATGTGCTATATTGTCTGGATCAAATTTTATTTTGGGCAAAGTATGGAGCTTGAGGCTTTATAGGCTTACTCACTCCTTTATTGCATGATTAAAATTTACGAATGAAAAGGAACTACACCTAATAGGAAAAGATGGCCATAATAACTTCTTGTTTTCTTTCATAAATTTGGTTAAGTATTTTCCCACAGTCTGGTGGGCTATTTGTCTTTCTAACAATTTATTAGAGACATACAAAGGGAGGACATGTGGGTGTACTGTGCTACCAAAAACCCTAATGTAGGTGAATCATTATTCAACAAAATATTTGTTGACTGCAAGAAGGTATGTAGCGGTTTCTTGGGTAAACCTGGGGGCTTTCTTATTGAAAATTAATTGATGTGATGGAAAAATAACAACATGGCATATTTTATAGAAATGGGGTATATAATGGGATTTCAAAATTTGTTTATGGCTGAGATGGATAGGGTAAGGGTCCTGCAAGGTCCATTTCCAACCCATGGTTGGAAATTTAGTACAGAAATAGATGACATCGATAATGTAGGCACTAAAATAGAATGGAGAAAGGTTCTCTGGAGTGGAGGATCTCTTCTGTCAATATTTGTTGATGACAGTGGCTAGGTTCTTAGATATGATGGTGGCCCAATTCATAATGTGGGTATTGACACAGGAATCAATCAAAGGAATCCATTATATGGGAAAATTAGCATTATTAGGTAACCCGTATAGTCTACATAACATAGCAGCTACATAGTTGTAGGGGTTTTCCAAAGAGGCTATCAGATGCACACCTATTTGATCAAATTTGAACTTGTTCTCCAGTACCCTCCAACCCCGGATAATCTTGAAAGGTTCTTCATTCTTCTTTGCGAAGTTGGCCATGTATGATTTATCATATATATCTTGAGGGTTAGGTATATGGTACATTGGCTTCAGGTCTTCCACTTTGAATGACCCCATGAGTTCCATTCTCGAGTTTCTGAATTGCCTATCTTCAATAGTGAGGTTTTCCACCAACCACCTAATCATATCAGTGTATGGGAGGATTTTGTCTCTGGCTCTTATTCTGTGAAGAAAAGAACATTCAACATCCTTGAATTGGAGTCCCAAAGGTTTTATTGAGTAAGTCATCGCTTTTGTGACATTATTGGGACGCTCATCCTCAAGCCTAGTGTATATGACCTCCCAAGGTCTCGCTCCCCCATCAACATTGCAGATCGTATCAAATAATATAGGAGACATCTCTGTTAGCTCGGACTTTATAATGATCTACTTTTTCTATTTCTGCGTCACCTTCTACAATGACATTCCTTTTGTAACTTGCTTGAGATGGGCGAGATATATCAGTGCAGACAATATTGGGAAATTAAGGCTAAAAGCTTTGTGAAATGAATTTGAATCGTGGGGGGATTTCAAATGAGATACTCAACGTTAACTAGCCATGACTTGGAAAATCATTACCTCTCCTTGAGCTGCTAAACATTAATTACCCTGTCAAACTGTTCATTATTATATTAAAACATAGTTACTTCCCACGCTTGCTACTTTATTCACACATCACAGTTTTTAAAATAATGTTATATAGCGTTGCCCGTTTATAATGTGAAATGTGATTGCGAATATCTCAACATTGCATTTCGTAACTCATTAACAAATGACATAGTTGCACGTCTTATTTACTTGTGACTCCTACAAAATGCGATTGTGAATTCTTAAGGGGGTTTTTATCGGTATGTCGCAGCGAGAGGTTTGATTGCATATGGCAATTTCTTTAAGGTGTTTATGATCATCACATGGGAAAAATGTGATTTGCGATTTGTGATGAGGATCCAAAACTTGGGTTGTTATAAGAGTTTTCAAGGAAATTTCTTAG
>APFE031037350.1:0-50770 GCA_000404065.3 Pinus taeda | reverse complement strand
ATGAAAATAAAGTGTTGTCACTAATTAAATTGAAACAGGGCTAATCATATAAGATAGAAGTACCATATATGGGAAGTTCTTCTCATTTGTCTAATGACATAGATCAACTCCTTTCTTCAGATCAAATTATCTTCCAAGTATACACAAGTGCATCCACAAAGGAAAGTAGTCTGATATTTAAAAGAAACGATCATGTTCCATAATTTCACCAAAGCATTCACAAACTTACAATAGTGCATTCTTTGCAAACGTTTTTGATAAAATTCTGGACCCTTCTCTAAATGCATGAGAAGGGTATAAATATTATTCTAACTAATATTTAAAAATAGATTATACAAATATTTGAGGAGGTTTCAAACAACCTTCCTCCTAACTAGTTAACTAACTCTAAAAATAAAAAGTGACTAGATGAGCAGAGGCTATGATGATGATTTGTTGTCTGCCAGCTTGTACTTCAAATTTCATATATCAACCATCAGTTTGACTTCAGGAGGTGCCCCAAACTGTGTTTTGACCTATCCTACGAAAATTACATCTGTGAGAGGTGGCAGCATCCGCTAAGTCGAATGGAGTGAGTATTTAAGGGTCATGATTTGACTGTGTGGCTTCACGAGGTATTGCCAATATGACTCCCAATCAGTGTTTTCTAATTTTGCGATTGCTTCCCTTTGATTTTTCGCTATTTCCTTCCATCTGTTATGCAAGTCATTTAGATCAGGTAGTTCTTTCAGGTTTCCTTCTTTCACCAGGTTGGTGGAAAACAAAGTATGGTTACTGCCTTTACTATGTTCTTTGACACCCCGGTCACTCTTGCCACTTCTAGTTTGGCTTGTTTGATCTTTGCATTCTAATCCATGAAAATTATGTCCTTGTGTGTCTCCTCAATCTCAGGAAGATTAGCTTTCCTCCCCTCTTTTTTTTCTTGCCATTCGATGAGCTCTGATATTCTTATGTTTAGATTATTCAACTGAGTTCTCTAGTCAAACACTTTATCTGTTAGTTGGTCACTAGTGATCAGATAGAGAGCGATATGTGACATCTTTTGGGAAATTTTTCTTGTTGTTTTAATAAGAGAGAATTAAGCTCTAGTGCCTCTTTCATGAATTCCTCGACAGTAGGAACATACTTATATCCTTCCATGGCTTGTTGCAAGTCTTGGAGTTGCATGTTTTTGGCCGATATGTCTACTTCGTGGCTTATCTTTAGCACCTCCATGCTTTATTGCAATTGGGCTAGTTGCTTAGTGCCTTGCCTATTCACAGTTGCCTTCTTCGTTTCGAGTTGCCGCTCTAGATGTGCAATATTATCTTCCTTTTCCTTTAATAAAACATATATTTTGGTAGCATTTTCCATGGTGGTAGTTGCATACGCCCCTATAAACTATGACAATCTAGTCAAGTTTTCAGCTGGGTTGGAAGGGATGCCCTTCCAAACTATGTCCATTGACTCATTCCCAGGTGGGAATTCGGGTGTTTCTATCCTTATCCTTTTCCTTTGTCTCATTACTATAGCCTTGTGCAGCAAGCTATAGAACACATTAAGAGGAGGGATTTCAATCACTTTCAAGACAATTTCTGATGTGGGCAGAGAAGGCATGATTTCAGTTTGTTGAGACATCATCGCTTGGTCATCCATCGGTTCAGACTCTGTGTTTTTCTAAACATGCAAAGGAGTTTGGTGCTCCATTGTTTCCTGGGCATCTATTTTCTTGGGAGTGTCTTGTAGTTTCTTATTGAATTCATTCCACTCCTACTCCAAACTGCTTCTTTTGATCTTCGAACCAATAGATTTAAGTGGGGTGCTCATACCCTAATTTTCGACTAACTTCCTACTAGATTCTACTGTATTCTTGGTGTCTTGGGCCTTCCTTGTATCCAGTGCTTTCCCTATATCTACTTGAGACTCTATGCGAGAATCTAGTCCCTCATTGTTGACATTCACACTAGGCATAGGCTTGTCCTCGATTTTTTAACAAGTGTAGTGGGATTACCTAGAGCCTTTTGTTTCTAAACTCCTCAAAGCTCTCAAAATCTTTAGGAATTAAATTTGTCTTTGCCCATTCGAGTGATTGTTTGAAGGATTGAGCTGACTGTAAAAGGTCCTAAAAATCATTAGCCTCATGGTTATAAGGCTTGATCTTTACTACAATAGTGATGTTATGTGCTATCTTTTCTGGATCAAACTTATTTTTGGGCAAAGTATGGAGCTAGAGGCTTTGCAGGCTTACTGACTCCTTTATTGCATGATTAAAATTTGCTAATGAAAAGGAACTGTACCTAATAGGAAAATAAGGCCATAATAACTTCTTGTTTTCTTTCAGAACTTTGGTCAAGCCTTTTCCCACAGTCTCGTGGGCTATTTCTCTTGCTGAAAATTTATCAGAGACATACAAAGGGAGGACATATGGGTCTATTGTGCTACCAAAAGCCCTAATGTAGGTGAACCATTCTTCAACAAAATATTTTCTGACTTCAAGAAGGTATGTAGTGACTTCTTGGGAAAACCTAGGGGCTTTCTTATTGAAAGTTAATTGATGTAATGGAAAAATAACAACATGGAATATTTGATAGAAATGCGGTATATAATGGGATTCCCAATTTTTTTTATGGCTGAGATGGATAGGGTAAGGGCCCTGCAAGGTCCATTTCCAACCCATGATTGGAAATTTAGTGCAAAAACAGATGGCATCCATAATGTAATCACTAAAATAGAATGGAGGAAGGTTTTCTGGAGAGGAGGACCTCTTCTATCGATATTCAGTGATGACAATGGCTAGGTTATTATATAGGATGGTGGCCCACTTCATAATGTGGGAATTGACATAGGCATCAATCAAAGGAATCCATTCTATGGAAAACTTAACATTATCAAGTAACCCATATAGTCTACATAACATAGCAGCTGCATAGTTTTAGGGGTTTGCAAAAGAGGCTACAGGATACATACCCATTTTATAAAATTTGAACTTGTTCTCCAGTACCCTCCAACCTTGGATCATCTTGAAAGGTTCTTCGTTCTTCTTTGCGAAGTTGGCCAAGTATGATTTATCATATATATGTTGAGGGTCAGGTATATGGTACATTTTCTTCATGTCTTCCACTTTGAATGACCCCATGAGTTCCATTCTCAAGTTTTTGAATTTCCTATCTTCAATAGTGAGGTTTTCCAACACCCACCTAATCATATCAGTGTATGGGAGGAATTTTCTTTGGCTCCTATTCTGTGAAGAAAAGAATAGACAACATCCTTGAATTGGAGTCCCGAAGGTTTTATTGAGTCAGTCATCACTTTTGTGACAGTAATCTTGGGAGGGTCATTCTCAAGCCTAGTGTATATGACCTCCCAAGCTCTTTCTTCCCCATCAACGTTGCAGACCATATCAGAGAATATAGGAGACAACTTTGTTAGCTCAGACTCTGTTATGCTCTGCTTTTTCTATTTCTTCATCACCTTCCTCAATGACATGTTTTTTGTAACTTCCCTGAAATGGACGCGATATATCAACACAGACCATATTGGGCAATTAAGGCTGAAATCATTGTGAAATGACTTTGAATCGTGGGAGGATTTCAAATGAGATACTCAATGTTAACTAGCCATAACTTGGAAAATAATCACCTCTCCTTGGGCTGCTAAACATTAATTACCCTGTCAAACCATTCATTATTATATTAAAATACAATTACTTCCCATGCTTGCTACTTTATTCGCACATCATAGTTTTTAAAACGATGTTATGTAGTGTTTCCCACTTATAATGTGAAATGCGATTACGAATATCAAAATATCGCTTTTCGAAACTCATTAACAGATGACATAGTGGAACACCTTATTTACTTGTGACTCTTGTGAAATGCAATTTTGAATCCTTAAGGGGGTTTTGATCGGTATGTCACAGCGGGAGGTTTGATCGCATATCACAATTTCTTTAAGGTGTTTATGATCATCACATGGGAAAAATGTGATTTGCGATGAGGATCCTAAACTTGGGTTGTTCTAAGAGTTTTCAAGGAAATTTCTTAGAGTTAGGATTTATTTCTTTTAAATACTAAAAATTTAAAAAGGGTCCCCATTTATATGTCTAACATTAACTATTACTATATATAAATGGGGGGGTTGTTTCATAGTACAACATTGTCATAGCCATGTTTCCAGTGACACTGTAGGATTTCTCATAGTCTAAATATGTCCCAAGTGCATTTCCAATGCACTTGAATATTTCCTCAGACTAGAGGTGAAGAGGTAGACTAGGCAGACACACCCAGATAGGACCAATCCCCAATTTTTCACGCTCTAAGGCGAATAGAGGGCTCCATCTCCTAACCAGTAACGATGCCAGTTTAATGTGCTAGAATTTATATAGTACCCACGGTACATATTTAGAGTGTTAAAAGAGGAGGGAAAACCATCCATGGGATAAGGTAACCACCGAAGGTAATTCTTCAAGTACCTGACCCCAAATTTCCATGATCCATTACCTGAGATGAGTCGAGCTGTAGGAGCAACCCTGAACTTGTCTGACTAGAATTTTGTCTGCAGTGTCCAGAACATCAACCATTGAAGGTCATCATTGAAGCTTAATGAGATCCTTTTTTGTCCCTCCTTAATGAAATTAAATTTCTTCAACGTCCGGGACACTCTAATAGAAGGCAGGTGGGAGGGGGATACAAAAGATGTGCCAAGATCTTCACAAACCCTAGTCTCAATGCCTGAATCAATAGGTGACAAGGTAGATCCTTCAAAGCAACCAAATGAAAGGGGAAATGACGTCAAATGGGGAAAGATAGGATTAGATCCTAGTGGAAGAGAGTAATGAGAGTCCGTATATGGAGGGTCAGAGGGATAGGAAGCCTTAAAGGAAGGGATACATGAGTGTTTTGGCAGGCAAGATGTAACGATCGAGTTTATACAGGAGGCTAGAAACTGTAGGGAAGCCAGAGAAGGGGGTAAGTAGTTAGAAATCGGTAGGAAGAGTGAGGTATTTGGTGAGGTAAAATCCGACAAAGAGGTTGATGAAGGATTGTTAGAAAATGAGTAGTTCTGAGTCAGAAAGCTAGGGTTGAGAAAATGGGGCACCGAGAAAACCTTAGGGTCACCCACTAGTGTAGAAGGGAGCTGCAAAGGAATCGAAGAAGTTGAGACAACCATTTGAGGTGGAGAGGCTGTCCAGATAGGCACAGAATCATAGGGATCTTTGGAGTAGTCCACCAGATCATACTCCCTCTTAGCTGATAAATAACTATGAAAGATTCACAAGAAATTCAAGTCAGCTGACAATTGCCAATATTCGAAAAAGTTTCTTTCAAAGGGGTCCCTAGGTGCCTGTGTATGGGGTGGTGACCATCAGGTAGAAGCAGACACTGGAGACAAGAGGAGATACCTTATTCGAACTCACTAGAGGAGGAAACCCTAGCCAAGAGTAGCCAAAGGTCCAAAAAATATATTCCTAAAGCCATTTATTGTAGTCTAATCAAAGGAATCCAAAGAGTTAGCTCAAAGGAGAATCCTATTTAGAACCATCTTACACAGGTAAAAGTTATTCCAAACAAACATGTAATGCTTACAAGTGATCACAATTAAAAATCTCCTTAAGCTCAACAAACAATTCTCCATTGATGGTATTGTTGGAAAAATCGAATAAGTAGGGACTCATAAGATTACTCAAAGATGGAGGAATACTTCCCGATAAATCATTTGAATTCATGTCCCTACCAAAAATCAACAACAATTCACAATGTCACAAAGTGTACTTGTTCATAAAAACAAGGGTTTTTTTGGGAGAATTTTATTATAGAGTAACTAGTCTCTGTAGTTTACCTAGCTCCTTTGAAATGCGCCTAGAAAATCTACAACCTATCAATATTCTAAGATGAGCTAAAAACTAGTCCATTATAAATTATTCAAACAAGAATATCAATGAATTAATTATAGGGGTCAAAATGCTTACAATGTGTGAATGTATTTCAAATCTCCCAAAGTACTTGGAATCAATCCTATCACACCTAGATTGTATGACAGATCCCTACAATGATGAGTTCGTTAAGTCAATCTACTTATTATACCCTCTTATTTACCATGCAAACACAAGAGGGTTTTTGTTAATATTATTCTAATTGCATCTAAATAAGGATGATTCTCTGTATAGAGGGTAGCACTGCAAGATCCATCCCCGCTACGCTATGTGTTCAAATGTTGGATAAACTTTACACGATGCATTGACTGCATTAAAAATAAATATTATTGCACCCAAGCAAAAAAATCTCCGATATACATGGGGGAGTTTAGACAAATGAGATCTACTTCGTAACCTCAATATTCATTGGATAAATGGGTTTGGATGGTATCAACTTTGTGGTACCCTTGTGATTTCTTCATCAATCAACTTACAAAACTTGTAGTGCTGAAATCCACCCAATTTCAATCGGCAGTTTTCCATTAAGATTCATTGAATATAAGGTCCTGTAAAATTTTATCGATGGAAAGATTTAATCAGAAGAAACTCCCAACATTTTCTATAGAGATCAAGAAATTTCCATGAACAACATGGATAATCATTTAGAAGACGAGATGTTGTTATGATTTGAAACCAAGAAGCACAAAATACTTCCAAATAATTTATTCAATTACCGATGCAAGAAACATCATCCCATTTTAAACCACATGGATCTCACCCTTTCCATGTGGACAATGTATTTCCCAATTTCTTTTGTATCGACAATAGTGTGTCCACTGAACACATTGAAATGCATAATTTCCCACTTACATCAACATTAACACTGTTAAAATATTTCATAAATAAATCTACTTATTAGGTGCCTATTGACCAATATCGATAGAGCTCACCATCATTGGTGTGTGTAAAGCTTGCAGTAAACACAAAAGAAGAACGCAAAGGCATGACACGAAGGAGAAAAACATATGCAAAGAGTCAAGACATGGCTAACGCAGATAACAGTGAAACAAAAACATGAAAGATAAACACATCAGATATCATCTATATTTTTTGAGCTTTATGTCATGTGATAATATGTTGGGTTTAATGTCCACATCTTTCCAGCCAACATTGTTTTTCATTATATGGGAAATATGATGGTGGGATGGTATGTCGTGATGATGTCTCCCTCTCCGTGTAGTTGATTGTTGTAAAGTCTTGATTAGATTCCTTAATGCTAGACACTGGATTTTTTCTCACTACAAGTTTCGCACAAAACATACTATTATAAAGAACACTAAATGAGGTAGGTGTGTGGGTGTCTAGATTATTTTCTTTGACAAAGGGTTTAAGATGGTTTAAGGGGTAATCTTAGTTGCCATCTAAGTGTTTGTAGTGAGTTGCATCATCCAACATAATTGTTTTTTAATAACTTCATGGTTATAATCATGGATATATTACTCGAGTTGAATTATTTATTTGTACATTAATAAAAGAATGTATCTTACTCACTTTAAATTTCAATAAAACCCCCATTTGACCAACTCTAATTTTAATTGGTCCTCCCTAATTATCTATATCCAAACTCTCTGTCTAGATTCTAAGAAGAAAGATTTTACATAATTGATATTGTTTTGCCTCTGAAAATCCCCTAGTCTTGATCTCATGTTTGCCTCTGTGGATTCCCTCACCCAGATCTAAATCAACCTGAGAGGAACAAACTTATATGGATTTATATATACATACGAATAGAAAGTAGATTGGTTCTAAATGTTCTCTAGTGATTTCTAGCATATTAAATTTTTATTTTATGTATGCATGCATAGTAATGATCCATAAGATGAGAAAGCTACACTTGAAAAAGAAATTATCCAGGGAACAAGGCACTGGTTGGCAGCGTATGGCTTAGTGAGAAATTCTCTCAACTCGAAAGTCATAGGGCCATTGGGTTGAAAAAATCTTCATCACTTCTTATTGACCCACTAGTAAGGGAATCATCAAGATCAATTTCAAAAGAAGACTATGGTAGTCGATTCTCTAGAGAAAATATATTAATTGAATTTCACTTAAGTTGTCAATGAACACCGTTTCAACAAAGCAACTAGTGTTGCAATTGCTAAGATATATACTATTTGATTTGAAGTATTTCTAGAACATATATATCCTAGTTTATACAACATTAATTTTTTTGTTGTGGGGTGCATAATGTTTACATTTCCTATGGACCGTGAAAATCATGTTGAAGGCACCTTATTTTGGAAAGTGCTCACATTAATCATCCACATTATTGGGTATCACTTAAGCTAGGAAATGTGGAATGACAAATGCCCTTTACATTGCCATGGATATTTCACTAGAATAATTCATCACAATAGATCTTGTATTATGCTAAAATATTTTACTATGTAGGTTTACTTCTTTTGATAGATTTATTATTATTAGCTTATTGCTCAAATTTTAAAAGATGATATATTTTGAAAGAAGATAGATTATCCTAAAATTGTGGTGAATACATAACCAAGTGATGATTAATATGAAGCAACAATGAGATTTTGGTAGATCCTAAGAGCCGGGTCAAGAGGTATTATGACCATCAGGTAGGCTCAATATAGTATCATTCAAGGAAAATATACATCGACTTTAAACAAAACTACCCACACTTTTCCCATGTAAAGTATTGATGTATTAACATGAGGCTTAGGCATCAGTGGTGAAGATACCAACAACATGGAGATGACACCTTGGATGAATAGATGATTAATGAGCTACCTCCTAGATTTCATGATGAGGATTCATCTACAATTTTTAGGGATCTTTGCCTTCTATAGCAAAATGGAATGGAGGCATGGAATTTGAAATTGACACTACAAACTTATTTGTGCTTAATGTCAAGCAAGCAAACCTAATGTCAATGTCACTGCTAAGATAACAATAACATAGGTTATTGGAGAAATATTTTTTTGAGATGACACAAATTAAAACAACAAAAGGAGAGAATACAAAATTTCATGAATCAAGACTCTTAGTATAAAGTTTTCAAACATAATGTAACTGAATTTGTCCTTTACTTTCACAATTGTGAGGAACCAATTGTGTCACTTATCATTGACTTAAATGATATTCTCACTTGTTTTATTACTATTTTATTTTTACAGGGTTTCTTTTTAACAAGTTAAAATGTATTGCATTATATTAATATTTTTATTTTTATTTTAATGTAATTTGACTTAGTCAAAATGTTAAACATCAAGATCACTTCTCTACACAATAACTATAAATATAATTATTTATTTTATTTTATTTTATTTTTTGTTTCATTTTTATATAATTTGACAAAGTATATTTTTATGGTACATTACTATATCTCTCTCATACTTTTTAAGATTTAATTTAAAAAAGCTTATAAAATAAAAATAAAATATTTTGATTTCGATTTTGAAATGCGTTTGGGTTTTTGGGAATCTATATTGATTATAAACCATGGTATTGGCCCATAGTTTCCTAACAAATTTTATTTATAAGTTGATAATATCCATGTTTAAATAGGGCGAATATCTAATCTTGTTATATTGTAAGTTTATTTTAAGTATTAATTTTTTATGTGTTTATTAATTAAATTTAGATATTGTTACATAACCATTATTTTACACCACTAATCTCTCTCATACCTTTTTTATTTTAGATTAAATTTAAAAATTGTTATAAAATAAAATTAAAATTAAAATATTTAAATATGTTGACATACAAATTTTTTACATTACATCTAACTCATCTCCTTATACACTGGGGTGTAGAAGGTTTTGGGTGCATTGAGTTATGAGTGAAATATTTTTTTTGTTATAATATAAAAAAAACAGTGAAGCGCAATAAAATGAATTATATATATTGTTTAACTTAATAAACTAACCAAATAATGATTGTTAATAATATTTTTAATTTAAAAGAAGCTACGAATAAAAAAAAAACATTTTTCTTAAATTAATCTGTAAAATAGGTCCCATCATCTAATAGTCTAAAAAGGTTGAATTCAATGATTGAAAACAAAAAAAAAACCTCTATCAGCATTAACCAAGTTCGAATTCACAACTTTCTACACCTTCCCTCAAAGTCAAAATGGCATCCTGCAAAGTGGAAGTAATGTCTGTCGATGAATTCACAAATGCGCTTGAGATGATAATTCTACCCAATGCCATAAATGCAACCTTGGAATATATATATTCTAAATGATGTGATTGCAAATATTAGACAACACAAAACAGTTGCAATAATAAAATTCATAAAGCACTTCTAGCATGTTTTTAAAGAAGTTGCAATACTAAAATTCATAAAGCACTACTACCATGATTTTAAAGCTAACATTCCTTTTAAATTTGCCCCTCACAGAAATACAAAGGAGGAAATAGTAAGGCAATGAGCACATTGTGCTTTGATACACATATGGGTAACTATCAATACATATAAATCAAAGGGTAACCATCAATACATATAAATCAAATCAATATCATATGATGAACCAAATCAAAGCCTTTATGTGAGATGGAAAACCATCAAACTTCTTCACGTACCACGCTCTGGTTGATAAGCTTCAACCCAATAGATATAAAAAAATCATCGTTACTAAGCAGAAGCCAAAAATAGTCTGGGAGATGAAGCCCAGGCCAACAAAATCAATAATCTCTTAAAAAAAAAAATTAATATTAAATTGATCATAATACTATAATTTCAAAAAAAATAATGTAAATCACAATAAAATAATTAATTTCTAAATAAAATCTATTTCTGTTAATAAAAAAGTATAAAATCTCTAATAAATATAAAATCTCACCCCAATCAGAGACCTTCTTACCATCTCAAGAACCCTCCTTACCAAGTCTTCTCTTATAAATCAACAACCATTCACATGATGTTGCATTTTATCTCACACAACCTTAGCAAAAACACTGTATTAATATAAGAAAATAGGCACTGAGTTCATCGAATACAAATAGACTTTCATAATACTAGCTTACTGGTTTTGCATACATAGCTGTGACCTATTTTTCCAGCTCCTCACACCCCACATGCTTGCAATGCACACCCAAATGTTAAACTCTTGAATTTTTTGATGCCCATGCTGACCACTATGATGAGATCAAAGGAACTTGAATTGCTTCTGTTAGCACCTAAACCCGCCTTAGGCTGAAGGAAGGCAAAATTCAGGGTAACCACAAACCACGCTCAGTCCGGTAGCTAGCCCTACTAGAATAGGAGAGGGCTCTCTTCGAGTCACGCTCAGTGAATAGATAAACGAAACGGTTTGAGATGACTTACAGTGAAATATTGATCTTAGGCTAGTAAGTGAATATGGATAAAAGAAGCAATTTTTTATGAATGACTGAGTTTATGGGATGGTATGGGACCGACCGACAACAATGAACAGAGAATTTAATACAAAGGCACAGATTACTTCATGAGGCAAGACAGGCAGAAAGTCTAGCAATTTAGTTTGAAATAACACGGGATGGAGAGATTGCTTAGAAGAGTGAAAAGGGCATAAGTACATGAATCCTTTTCAACAAAAGAAAGAACACTGAACATGAAATTTTCCCATAGGTAGAGCAATAAAAATGAATTCTACCTTATCTAACTTAGAAAATTTTTACTGGAAATGAATATGAAATGAACTGTGAAACATAACGAAATACATATGAAACATAAGATACACATTTTCTACACTCAAAACCACATGAATCTCATGAAATAGAGCCGCTACCTTTCATTAATCCTCTGTCAAAATATACAATGAAGAAACAAAGTTTCTTTCCCACAGTTTCCCAGAAATTACAAGCCAACCAACCCTTTGCAAATAGTTTGCATACAATATATAGAATATGCCATGAGGAAGTAGAACGACTAAGGGTTGGGGAGTTTCTCAAATCATTACAAAATGGAGGTGGAAAGCCAACCGTTAGCTACAGGTGCAACGTTACAAACATGACAAATGGCTTGGGTGATTGTTTGCCTTCCTTTGCCACTTGGATAGAAGCCAATATGGAGTGAAAATACCTTAAACCTTTCCTTATGTGCCAAAAAAAGTGAAGCATAGATGAGCGGGCCCACTTGGAGAAAGTCACGAATTGAAATTTCGCGAAACGGAGGTGAATTTGGCCCTTTTCCCTATATGTACCATGCCCAATTCTATATGCGCCGCGCAACTTTGGAGTCTGTTTTGAGGCACCTGCAGGAGTCCAAAATGTGCCCAAGTGTGCTTGTTGGAAATATTTTCCTGTCTAATTTCTAACCCAAGAAGAATTTTTGAATTTGGTGCTCATTTGCCCCTCCAAATCTTCATTCTCCCAAGACTGCTTCCTGTGCATCAAAATAGGGGCAAAGAGGTCATTTTATGGGTGTTTTTGACCTCTTGGAGACTCAAATCATGTCCAAATTTCTTGTCCAAGCACCAATGGTCATGATTTTGCATGCTGAATCAAAAAATGCAAGCCATTTCCAATTTGGATCTCCCAATCCTAAGCGCCGTGCCAGTGGCGTGGCGCATAGGGAGAAAAAACTTGTGTTGTGACCAAAAAATTTCCATGTGACCAAAATTGCCCCAAATTTCTTGAAATTTGGGCTGGAGGTTCTCTAAGAGGCACTGTGTTGGGCCACAGAGAATTCAGCCAAGATTCAAAGCTGATCTTGCTCCTTTTTCCCCTTTTGTCTCTTGGTTGCTCTGCTCAATTTTGCCTTCAAGATCCTTATCTGAGCTTTCGAACTCATGTTCCGTGCCCTGTAATGATAAACCATCCTCAGTATGGTTTTGTCTCTGTCAGCCTTCTCCAACAGCCTCTCAAGGTGGATGTTGATCCGCTCTAGCTAGGCCTCACGGTCATTGTTAATCTCTTGCTTCAAGGTAGCGAGCTCGATCCTCCTTTATTGGGCAACTTGTCGATTCTCACGGATGCTTTGCAGCTCCATGATCACATGCTAGTCCTCAAGCTATTTGTTCCTCTACTCCAAATACCTGATGATCCATTTGGCCCTCTCCAAATTGAGTGACAAGTCCTGGATATCTGTCTTCTGCTCCTGAATGGTCATCTTAAGTCTGGCACTCTCCACATGTGCATCATCATCCTGAATGAGGATGAAGTCGGCCTCCTATTCACATGATGGCCCCTCCTCATGCATGGGCCTCTTGCCCTTGTCCTGTACCTGTGTAGTCGATGCCGGAAGTAGGGCCCCTTCCACAGCGGGTGGAGATAACACTCGCTTTGCTGCTGCAAACAAGTGCCTACTGCCTCTCTGATATGTAACGAATACTAGCACAGTAGTGGTCTCATGGTGCTCATACTGATGAGAAGGACCACCTATCTCATGCTTTGCCTCTGTTAATACCTGTGAAGTGTTGAAGAGGTCATGGGAGATGAAGTCCTCCCAAGCAATGCCCTGCAATCCCAACTGATGATCCACCAAAATCTGGATAAGAGCAAAGTGATAAACACTGTTAAGTCGCTGCTAAGGGGTCTTATGCTGCATGAAGGTGTTCATCCTCTCTATGTTCCTACAAATGAAAAATGGGAGGTTCATCATCTGCACCCTGGTAAAGTGCATGAGCAACCTAATGTGGTAGGCATATAGACGAGAGAACCTCCCCTCACAGCTAAAGTATTTCATGATCAATTTCTTGAGTGGAGCATACTCATCTTTCAAATATCTGAATGGAAAGACTCTTGTGAGCTGCCTCAAGAATCTGGCCTTAATGTAAGGCTCATAGTGTTGCCTATCCACCTTCTTTTTCTTATGCCACTGTTCTCAACATTTGGTATGCATGTTGCCACTGAGATAGTTTTGGGTGTCAATGTGAAGGTGACTCCAGCCAAGATAGACTGACCTCCATGTAGGTGAAGCACAAAAAGATGGGCCAACTCATGATGAACTCTAACATTAGCCACCCTTCGACAAAATTCAAAACATGATAGGTGCTGGAAGCATGACATGGCAAGAGGGTAGGCCTGCAATTCAGTGAGGGAAGTTGGCTCATCCCTAACATGTTTGCCGCTCTTGTGATATCTCCTGGGAGCCTGTTCTTCCGAGGATGAGTCACTTTGTGTCTCCATCTTATACTTTGATGAATGCTCTGATGCCATGACTGCTGTGTGTACTGTACTTAGGCTGCCCTTTGATGATGGTGTGAAGATGGGTGCTTTTGTGGTATCTACCACCAAGGGGAACAATGAGAAAAGGG
This sequence comes from Pinus taeda, assembly GCA_000404065.3. Classification (NCBI taxonomy): domain Eukaryota; kingdom Viridiplantae; phylum Streptophyta; class Pinopsida; order Pinales; family Pinaceae; genus Pinus; species Pinus taeda. The sequence goes on along the minus strand of APFE031037350.1, from coordinate 36,617 downwards.
AGTATTAGGAGGGGAGTAATATGATGGGAATAGGGGTTATGGGGAGAAGTTTGTTTAGGGATATGTAGGGGGTTTGGGAATTTGATAGGGTAGGGTTTTTGGGGTTTTGATAAGGTAGGGTTTGGGGTGTTATGTTGACCAAAGAGTGGAGGGATAGGGGATAGGGTTTGGTAGTGTTTTAGGGTAGGAATAATAGGAAAAATAAGAAAGGGAGGATAGGGAAAAATGGAAAGCAGGGGAAAAATGAGGGGTGAAAATGGAACCTTGGCATCAACAACACAATTATGCAACCCTAGGAACAATGGCCTTTGGTGTTTTCTTGTGGTTGGTTTTATGAGTTTTGTTGCATTTAAACATAGCCATAAACCACCATATCATTCATAAACTTTGATGAGAAATCCACGACATAGAGCCTACCTATCAATTTGAGGGGTTTCACAAGCAATTTGAGGCGATTTGGCACAGTTTCGGGCCTTTGTGGTTGTGCGCCGCGCGCCAAGCCCAGTGCGCCGCGTCCGGTGTGTGCATCGCGCCCGTTGAAAGTCTACACTGTGGGGTGGCTCTGTGTGCGCCGCACCCTCTATGTGCTACGCCCCTCAGTATGTGCGTCGTGCCCTGGAAACTTCCTCCAACTTACTCTTAAACATGCATTTTGCTCTCCTAATCTCTTTGCAATGTCTCCCTATGAACTTGATTTGCACAATGACTTTGATTTTGGTGGAAACTTGTATATAAAGACTTTGAAGTCATGGGTTAAATTTTTGGTTCTCCAAAAACCCATTTTTCTAATGTTATGTTTTGGCACTTTTTCACTGACTTAAAGCAACATTGAATTTCACTTTTTCCTTTGAAATTTTAGCTCAAATGATGAAATTTTCGGAACTCTTTGTAGGGATTGCATGATAGGGCATTTGGCCATGGAAACCATGACTACACATGATGAAATCAACTGACGACTTTTTTGAAAATTTTATCACCAATGACACTATTTGACTTTTCTTCAAAAGAGAGTTTTGAAGAAGAGTCGAAATCTATCAACATGACAATTAAACTCTCTGAATCATAAATTTGTAAGGGCCTCACTCTAGCCTGCATGGCTTTATTGGACATGTTTGAAGACCAAATTGATTAATCCCTAGACCTAACTATCGAAAATGACTTTTCTCCTTTAAAGGACCAGACCTTGACTGTCATGGACTCTAGTGATCATTGACAAAAGACCTGAGCCAGCAGGAGCCAAACATGAGGGGAAATGGCTAACATGACCTTTTCCGTCAGATTATGGCATGCCCCTAGCGGAATGTAGCTAGGTGAATGGAGCGGGACTCCTAAAAATGAAATGCATAAAGAGTTTTGATCTCTGACGGAGGACTGACCAGACCGACTCTAACAACTTCAACCATATTTTCTCTTTGATTCGACAACATTTCAAAAGTTCTTTGAGAACATGGATATTTCATGATGCATGCTCCTTTGCATTGCATTCTCAAACCGTTCCAGATCACTGAGAGAGGGAGGCATCATAGATATGAGAAAAAGGAGAATCTATCTAGAAGAATGGGAGCTTAAAAGAAATGGGTTCTTGGCTATGGTCGGCTAAATATAGAACATGAATGAGTAAAAACACAGAGGGAAGTGGACATAACAAGAAATATTGCTGGAAAGAAGCCATTGCAGCATGTCTCCAAAAGCCAGTTAGTTCTTATTCATCTCCACCATGACCCTTCATGGCCTCGTATCCATACTCTTCCAAGAACTTGGGCCCTCTACAATAGCCACATCGGCTAATCAGGAACTTCCCACTCTCCCTCCAACATCTTCATGCCTACACTCATCCGTGGCCTCTCGTTGGGATTGTCATGAATACAGGAGAAGGAAACCTTGCACCGCTTTGGTCCTGCCTGCATTATGAAAGGTGAGGATGAGTTTTGCACTGAGATGGCAGAGTGCATCCTGAATATCCTAGACAATGACTCTTGTTGAGCATTTAGGGAGGGCACGAAATAAATTTTAAATTTCAAATTTGGGGAATGTTGTCCATGTTGATGGTCATCGGGCAGATGGTTACATGATCCATATGTTTTGGATGGATTGCATTTTTTTTTTACTTTGTTGGAGACTGAGCAAGACGCCGAGATGGGTGCGCTTAACTAGAAAATGTCAAATGGAAGAAATAGTTATATGTGTCGTACATATCCTATAGCATAGTAAATATTGGTTGCCTTGGGTCTAGTGATGTCCATGGCATGTGAGGAGATAAGTCTAGCTGCCAATGCATTTGAGTGCATACACGATTAGCTTAGTAGCTAGTAGATCCATTAATTTAAATCACTCAAATGACATTTGAATTGGATTCATGTCCTCCGGGGGAAGCATGTGACTTTTTAAAGCAATTTTGATGAATGTAAAATACCTTGAATATATTTTCCATGTGTTTGGACTGTGGTGCGCTTAAAATTTTAATTTAGACAAAAAATCATCGTTTAAAGTGTTTTACATTTTTTTATTATTCCAATATAGATAATACCCCATTAACATGGCATCCAACAATTCATCCGTCGGAATTTTTTTCTTATCTCCGATGTTAGTAGTTCTACAATTTTTTTCATGTTCCGTGTTATTGAAATGATAACATTGTAAAATAGGTCTCTTTACACATGGCACTATTTGGTTATCCATCTTGTATCATCAATATAATTAAACGGAACCATATATCGATGCACTAATGTACATACTGTCCCTTTTTCAAAAAATTCAAATTATTTTAGTTGGTTATATTGATGATCGTAGTCGAATTTTTAAACCATGGACATGTAAAAGACTTTAACATTGTATACACATTATTCATTGGAATAAATGATAATTAGATACATTGTGTATTCTACAATGTACATTTTGAAACTTTGAGACATTTTCATAAGAAAATTCGGTTCATCTAGCATATGAATAATTCCACTCAATGTTAATAATGTTTCTATGTTAGTCAATCGAAAGAGAATATCTTGATATTTGTCTACACTGAAGCAATGGTCATACATCACCCCTACTATTGATTGGTACATACTACATAGTCTTTGAACTAATACATTCAATGAGATCCATATTGTATTAACATCTTTTAGTATGTTTTTTTCTTTTGTAATGCCATAAACAAAACTTTGAAACTTTGGAACTTGTTTCAGACAATGAAAAATGTATCCATAAGAATCTCATACAATATCTTTAACTTTTGAAATTGATAAAAACTTTCTTATTATTTTAATATTCATCCTATGAGCCATACAATGAATACTTAGGATATATCATGAAGTTTATGGTTTTAATCTAACATAAAGGCCATTTTTATGTCCTTGCATTATTGATGTTCCATATTCTCTACCACATACCAACTTTTTGCAATAATTAAATTAGCCATTCCACCAATTTCCTTCAAAGTATTAATAAAGAGTTCAAACATATTTTTAACTATATAATACTCCCTCATTTTATGAATCCCAAGTAGATGTGAATGCCTAGTACAATCATTACTATATAAACACTATTGTAGAGCCATGACCTCATCCAATGACATTGACAGAAACCTAGCATTTGAAATATTCTATTTTATATCATCATTTCTACTTGAGCTATATATCATTTTCAGACTCAACGACTTGTTATAGATTAATGAGAAGATGGAAAATTTGAAATTTTAAGAAAAGATAGATTTTTCATTTAATTTGTATAATATGTCATTAGACAACCTTTGGATAATATGTGATACAATGGTTAATTATGTCTTTTTGGATGATTTGTTTTTCCATTCTATTTCTAAATAGAGATGTGATGGTACTTTCGCTTGCCTAAAGTTTTCAACCTATTATTAAATATTTGTTATAGTCATCTTAAAATTTGACATTTAAACATTCCTTAGAAGATTTCCATTTCATAATACATTTATCTGTTAGCATATGGTGTGCATAGATCGAACTAGCCGATGTTGGCATGAGTTAATCATGGTGGCTAGCTCATGTTGGCATTGATGTCTAGCCTTGTAGCCTAGCTTATGTGTTGATATCATTTATTGTACTATGGTTGCAGCTAGTTGTGTTGACATTGGGATGATTGTGTTGGCATTCATGTCAATAGTATGATGTCACTCATGATGGGCAGATGATGGGATTGATTTGGTTGATGATGCTACTACACGTGGATGATGCAAATCTACATGTGATGGATATGATGATGACACACTAGTTGAATTTCCAACTAGGTCTTCATGATTATGCTCATGGAGATGATTTTTTGTGGTATGATGGCCTTATGTTTGATGATGGAGAGGTGTTGGGATGGGGTCACCTGGGTCAGTTTTGGGGCAAAAGCCCTAGTTTTGACGTAAAAAGATGTAAACCCTCTGCAAATTGTGAATGCAGAGTGCAGAGTTAGTTAAAAATCAAAATGGGTTTTTACCCTCAGTCATGTAAAGTTGAGTCGGCTTTTGAGATATACCCATGGTCCACATACCATGGATTGTATAAATAGGTGTGTCTTAGAGAGTCCAAGGCAGACAGATCTTTTTTCTATGGGTACGAACGAAGAGTCTAGCATAGAGAAGTAAGTAGTAGAGGGGATAAAGGCTCTGCAGCTGAGTGCACAGAGGCTTAGAGTAATGTCCGTAGTTGAGTGCACGGACCCCTGCAGTTGAGTGCGCAGGGAAGTATTGAGTCTATAAACCTATAATAATGATCAATAAAGAAGATTGTTGTAGGAATTCCTGTGTTTTATCTCTTTACTTCTGTTATGTATGATTGCGATATATGCTGTGATAAAATGATGTATTTATAAAATAATGATGTATTGATGCGTGAATTTACTTGATCCATATTATTATTTGAACACAATTAATGTTAAGTGATTACACAAAGATCATAACACTTTCTGTTAAAGTTATCGAACACTTAAGTAGATATGGGTAAATTCTGATCTAAGGGTAATTTATGGTGTGTGTAAGTAGCTAATTTTCGTGTTCAGGGTCTGCAAAAGCTAGTCATAGACCTTCACAGAGGTCTAGAGGCCGATCGAGGGGAGTTACAACATTGAGCCTTAAAGGCTTAGAAATCTACACAAAGGCAGATCAAGGGCATAGAAAGACATCACACTGATCTCTAGATGCAGAAACTTGGTTCCAACATCTCCCCATACTGCTTCGGGTGAGACTTCAATCTGCACTATACGGATTGATGCCAAAAGGGCTAGTAGTGTAGGGATTTGTTTGGCACAACTAAATTTGAAACTGGGTTAGGACCCTGTAAGCCAACAAATGGTCTCATTTTCAGGACCAGTATCTGCATAAAGAGATGTGTGATGCTGCATCACTTGAATCCGACCAAGAAGGAAATGAAGAAGTGGTTAGATAGAAGGATCCACGAATTCACGGCGTAGGAAAACATGAATCTGCATGTCAAAAAAGAACAGTGGTTGGATAGATATTTGTACATAGAAATACATAAAATTTTCTTCTGTACCTTCCCGATTGAATTATACGAGTGGATAGCTAAATTGGCAGACGACCAAGGAAGGTGGAGGCTTGACAGTCCAATAGTGTGGACTTCGGAGCTAGTGCAGAGGTCGGAAGCCTCTGAAGATAAGATCGTACATCATTGACCATTGGATTGAGCGGGTTAAAGGAGGTTTTGTTACAATTTGTGGTTGACACCTCAATCGGTTACAACGAAGCAAAGCGACGCTTCTTCAAGGGATTGTGAGGTAAGTATATAAGATATTTGAATACTTAGATTAAGATGTTGTTGTGTGAGAAACAAGTTATGTCATTGCCTTGATGTTTGGAGCTACACGAAGTGGGAAGCTCTTCAGAGATAGGGAAAGAACAGGCCCTGAATATATCCTATTGATTGAACCTCCTATGAGTGAAGATGAGGGAGCAGCATAGGCTTCACCACAGAGTGTTGTCCAGTTTATAAGACAAGGTTTTCCGCGGATACCATCCATGCCACCTCCGCCTTCACCCCCACAACATACACCTTCACCCACACCACCACCACCACTGCCATCATTCAACATGTTGAATACCATGAAGTTGCCCATTTTCAAGGGCTTAGGAAGTGAGGTTCGTACCAGTTTTGGTTTGTTGCGAAGGTTTTGTGGGCAGTACAACAGATTATAGATGATAATATAAAGAAGGCACCGTTGGCTACCACTCTGCAGGATTGCATGCTGACATGGTACGTTAAGTACTGCAATGGTAATCCGTTGGTGTCATTAGCAGATACTCATATCGCTTTGAACAAATAATTCGATAAGCCTAAGTCTTCTTCACAATCGGTAATTGGATTTAAGGAAATCACGATGAGGCCCGATGAAATGCCCCCGAAGCTAGATCAAAGACTAAAGTGTGGGATCTACAAAGCTAATATGAATATCACAGATAGTCAGCACCACGATTGGTTTATAACTGCACTCCTATCCCACCTAGGGATTGCTTTATCGCAAAAAAAGATAGGAACTCATTCAGAAGCTATAGAAATCATGATGAGATTGCATGAAACACCTATTCAACACACGTCTTTGGGAGTCCGATAAATTCACTCGTAGTTGCAAAACCTCTATTTCGAATTGCAGAGCTTGAAAAAAGAAAAGGAGGTTAGAACAAAGGTGTGAGAAGATGTTTGGTGCCTCAAGTGTAAGAGCCAGGGGCATGATAAGGGTCATTGCCCTATCTTCATGAATGATATCTCGGGGGGGGGATTCCTCTGAGGTAGGAAGCTCTAGCAGGACCAAGTATGGGGCCCGCGCTATGGTGCACTATTTTTTAGGTGGCTAGAAAACATGTCACAGACAATTGTCTTTTGCGGTAAAGGTTTGTACAGAAGCCACAACAATTGTTCTACAATTTGTACAAATCTGTGGGTGATGATGAGCACCACTTCCATAACTATGAACTAATGATGGAAAGGACGCCTACATATCAAAAGCAAGAAGAAACTTGACCTTTGGATCAAGGCACTGGGGGGCACACAGAGGATATCAGGGACGCAGATGAAGCTGAGGAGGAGGAGGACTAGGTAGAGGTCGGGGACAGGTCATTTTCTATAATTGTGGAAGACCAGTAAACTACGCACGAGAGTTTATGAGTCAGACACTCCCGTCAAGTCAATACTGCACTCAGTTTGATCATACAATAGAGGAATGCCCTGTGTTGATAGCTAACATGCAGGAGAAGAATGCGCAACCTTAACATCCTACCCAGAACTTACAAATGATGAGGGTTGAGCCCTGCGAGGAAGATCCAAATGTGAATATCATGTTGCAAAGTGGAATAGAGACTAGTGATGATAAAGGGAAACAAACTAAAGAAAGTTGGTGGATTGGAAAGGCCCTAGAAAAGCAGGTTGGGTTTGATTTGGAGCGTGTGAAGGAAATGTTTATGGAGTCGAAAAAAAGCTTCGTTACGGCCTCTACCTTAGGAAGTCAGGACAAAATCCCAGCAATTGGCATGTCGAAAAAGGTTGACCCCTTTGTTCTTACCACCTTCTTAGATACTTGTATGAAACTACTACGTGATAGTAAGGCTATGAAAGGGCTACAAGAATTGATAAATATGTGTGTTGGGAAGGAAAATTCTCTTGAATGACACCACTTAGTTAGAAATATTGGCAAACATAAGAGAAGGATAGGGCATGAGATGAGGCTCATTACGCACGTAAGAGACTATGAGATGGGCTAGGTTATTTTTGATCTGGGATTTGATGTGAATATTTTGCCTAAATAGACATGGGAGAGAATGGGGAGACTAGCACTATAGTGGTCTCTGATTTAGTTGAGGATGGTGAATCAACAAAAGACTATCCCTATGGGATGTCTGCGCGGAGTTATCGTAGATATAGAAGGTATGAGCGTGCTAGCTAACTTTGAAGTGATAGAGATTGTTGATGACAACAATCCATACACCACGCTCCTTAGTATTGATTGGGATATTGACATGAATGAGTCATCAATTTGAAGAAGCGGACAATGTCGTTTGAAATAAAATCACTCTACGTTGTAGTACCATTGGACCCTGTAGATGGACCGCACTATATTGAACCGGTCTGTGACTATGAGGAAAGTGCCAATGATTTGGATCAAATCTACTAAAATTACGGCGTGAGACAAACATTGGGTTAATAGAATAGCTAATGAACATATTGCATGGGACTTCGAAAGCTCTTGTACCTCAAACTTAGATGAAGAATTGGATCATTGGTAGAATAGGCTACATGAAGTATCTACGGTGCGTTATAATATGATGACTAAATCATTGTGTTGTCTATCATTAGAGGTAAGACATTTACCTTATTATGATGGTTTAACTGATGTAGATAATTTTTTGGATGCTTTTGAAAGAGAAGTCCTAGAGGATCATCATTTTTAGGAGATGGATTTGGCACTATGCGTTGCGCCCGCTCGATGGTGGGGTACGCATAAGGACAACTTTGATGAATGGTGTGATTATAGGAGGATGATGAGGATGCCATTTGGTCATCCTAAAGTGTGGTTGAATGATAAATATGATGGGAGGAATGATCCATGCGATCATTTATCAAAGTGGACTAAAGTCTAAGGAATAGAGCTGTAGCAAGTGTGGGTGCACTTATTCTGTCACATTCTGGATATAATCCCTATGAATTAGTACCTGGAAACAGAGGTCCGCCACAACACTGTGAAGTGGGATATCTTAAGAGAAGGCTTTTTGATGACCTTAAGTTTCAAATATGGATTCGAATGCATTAATGAAGCACTACAGGAGGTTAAGCAGTGACCTTCAGAATTCCGTAGGATCCCTTGGAATTGGTTCAACTGGATTGGAGCACCTAGCTATGCCATGTGTTGGAATGCTATAATGTGACTGCTGAATGGGAGTATGAGGATCCAAGGAATATCAATATTCTAGAAATATAGGGTCACTGTGAGGTTGAAGGTCCACTGATAGACAACCTAAATATCATTGCACCATTGAAAACTAGGCAAGTAAACTTTGGTACTGAAGCAAAACCAAAATCTGCAAAGATTAGAGATTACTGGGATGATGCCACAGTGGATAAAGTTGTTGAGTTACTTTGCGGGTACTAGGATCTTTTTCCTACAAAATTTTCAGACTTGAAAGGCATCATAGGAAATTTGGGTGTAATGAAAATAACTTTGAAGCTGGACGTGAGGCCATATCGCCTTAATCCCAAATATAAGGAACGAGACCGCTTGGAGTTGGACAAGATTCTTGAGGCAGGCATTATCGAACCTGTGGAGGAATCTGATTGGGTTAGCCCAATGGTGGTCCAAGAAAAGAAAAAGAAAGGAGAATTATAGATTTGCGTAGATCTTAGGAAACTTAATGACACCTGCTTCCATGATCCTTTTCCGACACCATTTATTGATGAGGTATTGGACAATGTTGGAGGACAGGAGGCCTATTTATTCATTGATGGGTTCTATGGATACCATCAAATTAAGATTGTGATAGAAGACATGAGTAAACCAACCTTCGTGATGGAATGGGGGTGTTTTCAATACACGATTATGCAATTTGGACTTAAGAATGCGTCAACGACATTCTCCCGCGTAGTCATCGTGACATTCAAAGAGTTCATTCACAAATTCTTGGAGGTATATTTTGATGATTGGATAGTGTTTGGGTTAGTAAAGCGCCATGTAGGTAGTCTATGCTTAATGTTGGATACATGTCGAAGATATTAGATCGCGCTGAACCTAAAGAAATTCTTATTCTGTGTCCACTTTGGAATTTTGCTGGGTCATGTGGTGTGTGTTATCACTCAGAAGTCTTCCCTAGAAGTTATCAAAAGAAGGAATAATCCGAGGTAACCACAAATCAATCTTTAGACTAAGGTTCTAGCCAACCTAAGTCTAGTGAGGGCTCTCTCTTTATAATTTAACTTTGTTTGGGTGGGATTTTAGGCTAGTTCTTAGTGTTCATAAGGTTTTGATTTTGGTTGGGTGGTGGAATTCTAGGAATATATGGGTAGAGCCAGTTTCTTCAAGCCATTGGACTATGAAGTCAATAAAAGGATAACATAACTGGATCAGATCGTTAAAGGGAGTGTTTATAGGGTAGGCTAGCAAAGCAAAAGGCAAATATTCAAGGGCTGATGGATGGAATGATTCTAACCAGGGTGAAGGGCACTTAAGAATCCTTGGACTGGGGTCAAAATGAGGAACAGAGGGTGATCATCAAAAAAGGGCAATTAAGAACCCTTTTATACATAGATCACTAGGAAAACCACTGAAGCTAAGGAGCATCTAAGAATTCCCTAGCTAAGATAGTTTAACAGAAAACATTAGGAATGTAAATAGTTAAGACATAGTGCATTGAAGCAAGTTCTGAGATATCATTCCTAGTTTAACATTCAGATTTCATAGAAACACATATGATTATTAAGAAACATAAGGAAAAGCAGTAATACACATGAGAGAATACTTATTTGATTTTCTCTTTACACAATAATTCTGAAAAATGTCTGAACTTTATTCCATGATCCAGCAAGCCAATCTAGTTTTTGATATGATAAGACTTTGATTTGAGAGAAAAGTTTATAGAAATGTATTTGAATCCACCCTAAATACTTCAAAATGTGAAGTATTTATACAAAAATTATTACAAAATATCTCATAACAATTTGAGATTTAATTAAGGAAACAAAAATATCTTCAAGCATGAAGATAGAGACAGATGGAAAACTGCATCATGATGTCCCTTTTATTGTGGTAGTGCTAGTTGTTGCAGTTGAGTTTGACCCCTTTAAGCTGGCTGATATTTATATGCTGGAATCATCTTTATATTTAATATTTTACTGATACTCTTTAACCTACTACTCTTTGACCCTGCTGATCTGTCTCTTACCTGTTTCATCTGGCTGCTTTTAGATTTACTGTGGTAACTTATAGTAAATATGTCATTTTTTCCCACCATTCATCCTCAGGTAAATTTAATTTGATCATTCCTTTGTAGATTTCTTTTGCCTTTGTGTATTTCGAAAAATTACACTTGGTGACAAACAAATGTTTCACCTCATGCCCTAGAAAAAACAGATTCTCCAAAGTATCATATAATACTTTTCCAGTTGGCAAGGCTTTGATACCTGAAGTGCTTGCTTGTTCCTTGGCCAACATCCTTAGTCAGTTAATGTAGTTCAATTGGGTCATAAGTTTATCATGGATGACCATATGATTGGGAAGGCCATTGTCCCTCAAAATTTGAAATTTGGCCATGAATTTGTCAATGGTCACCTACATATTATGGAATTTTTCTTCTAAGTTAACCATGAGCTTTATTTTTTAAATAACCTTTTTGACTTCCAGGATGGCTTCAGTCCTATCCTCTATACCGAGCTCATTTAGCTCATGTCTGTTCTTGATTTTCAAGAAGTGGATGAGTCGATTGGCATCCTCAGGTTGATCTCCCAAATCTTCCCTTACTTTCTTAATAGCCTCAATGGCCACTTTCACCAATTCAGTATGCTCAAATATCACTTGAATTAATGGCCAAATATCATTGACAAAGTCAATGATATTGGCCAAGAGCATCTCTTTGGTCTGTCCTAGTGGCTTTTGCAGTGTTAAATATTTTTTTATGACCTGGATATTCTCACCCATCCTTAGGGCTTTCTGTGTTTCTTCCCTTTGCTGAATTTGGGAAAGCTTACAGTCAGTTTCTAAGCTTTCCACTTTCTCTTTTAGCCCTTTGAGCTCTGTTGCCTGGATTGACATCTCCTCCATAGCTTTCACTAGCTTTGTTGTTTTCTCTGTTGAAGTACCTGCTGTTGTAGATTCAGTGGTGATTGGTAGTGCTATGGTAGGTGGAGCTGTGAGTGCCAAAGATGTTGCCAATGTTGAAGGAACTGCAATAGAAAGAGTGGGAATGGTAGTCCTAGAAGTGGTGGCCAAGTCATTATGTTTGGACTGAATCAATGTGTCTAACTCTTTCTATGTTTCTTTCAGTTGGTCATTTAGCTTTAGGACCAAGTCGATAAGATATTCTTGTCCTTTTTGTGTCTCCGGGACTTCTACTCTCTGTGGGTGATGCAATGGTGGAACCTTGAGTTGCTTCTTTAAAGAAGCTATGTCATCATTCTTCTTCTTTATCAATTTTCTGGTGGCCTTTACATCTTTGGGATCATTTCCCAACTCAATGATTAAGTCCTCTAAGGACTTGATTCTGGTGTCTTTGGCTTGTGAAGAGGCCTTCTCTAATTGGAACTGAGATGATATGTTATTCAGGGAGTTTTGCAATTGGTGGGCTACGATGGCTTTCCCTATTAAGGTGGAGTAAATCATCTACCCTGTCTACTTGTGCAACTCAATTTGGTCAATCAGATGTATGTCCTTTGCTAGTACTTCAAAGTCTATCTTTTTGAAGTATGCTACTGTTCTTGGTTGCTGAGTAGCAGGCTTCACAAATGTCATCTGCATTTTTCCTTCTTTAACATCATTGATTGACATAAGCCTTGTCTAGTTGGTAGGTGCCATATTTAAGTATTGTGCATAAGTTTAGGCTTTTAGCCTCTCATTTTTGGCTTTTATATCCTTGTACTTTTCTATAATGTCTTGGTCTTTGTTAGCTGGCATCCTGAATGAGGACACTTCAACACTCTGCTGCCTTTCCAACATCTGAGTGTGTGATGTGGAAGGTTCTAGTGTGCCCCCCAAGGGAGTGGCATGCCTGCTTCCTTCTTTCTGTGCTGGTGGCCCCAACTATTTCTTTTGTGAACTCCTGTTCAAAGACAAGATTTATCCTTTGCCTTTTGACCAGGCTGGTCTCTACATATGTCTGTGTGGTTGCTTTACCTGAGGTAGTGGCCTCTTCCCTATTTCTTTTGAGGCTTTTCTCCTCATTTAGAGGAGTTTGCAAGATTGGGGGAGTACTCATGATGGGCTCTAGTATACCTGTTTGAGTCAAATCCTCTAATAAGTTTGGTTGTTGTGAATCTTCTTACACCTGGGATTCTTCTTCTACATGTGATTCACTTTATGCTTGTGATTCTCCTTGTGCTTGAGATTCTCCTTGGGTTTGAGATTTTTCTCGGGCTTGAGATTCTCCTGGTACTCTTGGCACCTGCAAGAACGAAAATTCATCAAGCTGTTTCTCTATATCAATTAGAGTATTTTCAAAAACAACTTCAGTGCTATCCCTATCCACTAAAGTATTCTCCACCCATTCCAATTGATTTGCATATTTTTTTATTTCAGGGATTCAGTGGTGAATGTAGGGAGCCATCTTGGTTTTTTGTCTTCTGTTGCATATGAAGTCCAAGGGATCATATCTCCACATGAAGCTCTATTTTAGTTTAAGTCTCTGAAGGATTTCCTCTACTTCCTTTCTAGATTTTTCGCTATTACACAAAAAGGGGCTTAGTTGATCTTTGATTCTAAGTTGAGCCTTCTTTTTGGCTTTAACAAAATGCACCTCATCTGAATTGATTATATTCCTGTAGTACTCCAGATCAAATAACCTCATTGGGAGGTATCTGGGTAGTTTATATGGGGCCAACTCACAACCATAGATCCTAATTTCAGTGCGATTTTGGTACAAGTACCAATCTCCCACTTTGTGTTGTTTTGAAAGCTACAGGATCTTCCTGATATCTGAACTGATCCTTGGAGGAGGAATTCCTAACAACATGGTTATTTTAGGATGTACAAAAAGATCTATGAAGTCTGTGTATGGATATGGTGAGTCATGCTTATGGATCAAAGGAGTCCAAAAAATCACAAACCTAGGCTGACCTTTTGTGTCAAGATTTTGGAGAGTAAAGGGGAACTTGTTAGCTTGGTAATATAGGAAAAGGTGGTACAAAACTAAGGAATACTTGAATACCCTCTCATTACTCACCCTAAGAAATTGGTCATGCATCCTATCAGCTATGAACTTTGCATAATCATACATGACAACAGGAGGCTATCCTGGAGGAAAAATGGACATGAAGGCTAAGATGATTTCATCTATGTATTCACTGGTAGTATAGCCTAAGATACTAGATATCATTGCTAAAATGTCCTAGCCAAATTGAGAAAATATAGTATATATATATATATGGGGGAGGATATTTTGGGATATGTTTTTCTTCTAAAATAAAAGTTTGGTACATTTCAGCAAGCTTTGCAGTGGTTAGGTTGGGGAATCTATCTAGTAGGTCTCCAATTGAAATAGGGGTTAAGTTTTTCCCTAGTTGAATTTGTAGCATTTCATTTTTTATTGACTTGGAAATGATGGTGAAAAGTATGGTTTTGTCAGGGGACACCACTTCTCTTTGACTAAGTATGTAGTTTGCATGGCAATAATCGACAATTTCTAGAAAGATGTGTACCTTAGGAAATTAATACTTGGGCAAATTAGACTCCCAAAGACCAATTTTATCGGCATGGTTGAGGTATTGATCTATATATCAACAATATAATTGGAGTGGGGATTCATCGACAAAGGTGTCCTTGATTTGGAAATCTTTATCAGCAAGGGGAAGGTAGTCTAGGTCTATGCGAGGAGTGGAAATTGGTCTGACATCCATGGCAATTGGGGTTGCCATTCTTAGTTCTTGTGGATTTGAGAATGGGGAAGGTAAATTTTCAGTATTTAGGGTAATGGTGGTTCAATTCCAGGAGGGTTTAATTTACTAGAGTTCCATTTAATTTCAATTAAGAAAACTTAGTGATTGTTTCGAAAATTGACAGGGTTTTTCAATGGATTCTAGCTTAAATACTTGGAATTTAAAGAAAACTGGGTTTGAACCGGGTGAATGGCAACTGTGAATGGTCGAAAGAGTGTCAAGCAGGTTGGAAGGTAATCTGGGAGCTTGGTAGCATATTTATGGTGCAATTGTATGTGGGTTGATAGCTTGGACGTTCATAGACTAGTGCATGGAAGTTTACAGTTAGAAAAAACAATAATTTGAGGTTTTTTTTGGATTTATGTGTGAAAAGTCGATTTGGCGAGTATGGGTGTACAGTGCCTGTTTATTGCGTAGTGGGGTGAACAGTGGTAGTTTTGGCGTGTAGTAGGCTGGTGGTAAGTGGTTTACTTTGCACAGATTTTGGGCGCTCGACAATATTAGGGTGAGGCCACCTGATTCCATTCATCGAGCACCACGTCGCCTTGGGGGCCCAGTGGAAAGCCGCCCATTTCGAGCAGGTAACGTTCAGATTTCGGCCCCTTCTGAAATCAACATGGGCCATTAGATGGGGAGGGGAGAGATCGTGTGGTGGTCGGGCGATGGAGTTGCATGGAAGGTAATGGGGGGCCTAGCGGGTGTTTAAACGCGACAATCTTGGTTTAATGAGGGATTAAGGTGGGGATAGTTGGGTATTTTAAATAAATTAATCGTGGATCGATTAGTTAGTGGGTCCAGGGTAGAAAACTTTAATTTATATAATTAAACTGGGGTGGGATTAATTAATATTGTGGGAGTTATTATATATACGGGAAACGAGTTTTCATTAGGGATTTAATAAATACATTAATAATTTAGTCAAATGAGCGGAAGGGGCACCATACCCTAAGCATATGATTTTCATGTTTTTAATGCTTTCCGATAATCACATAAAAACTTAGGATATAGTGTTTTTGTGGGTTTTTAACGTGAAAATGAGTTATGTGGGGGAACAAATACTTTTCCTAGGTAAAAGTGATTTAACCTTAGGAAATAATTTTATTTAGGGAAAATGAATGAACTAAAGTCAGTAATGAATGTTTATGAGGGGATTTTAGTACTTATTGCCTATAATTCATTGAGCCAAAGGTCCAATCCCTCCAAAAGAAATAGAAATGCTCTAAGCCTCTTTGACTTAGGGTTTTTAAGTACTTTGATCTTTATTTTGGGAAATTAATTAAGTAAAAGGTGAAATGAATGAGGGAAATTAATTAATTGACTTTGATATCCATCTGCATGTTTGAGTGCCCATTCAAATTTGAAACTTTTATGATGAAAAAGATGATACACATGCTTTTGTCTAATCAATCATCAAAATTCTGCAACCTTTCTTCTACTTACCCATCTACTCATCCTACCATTTTTACTTCTATTTATTAGGGTGCATTTGATCTAGCAAACCCTTATCAAACATTTTTCTTTTTCTTTACAATAGTAAACTAACTAAATCTAACCTTATTACATCCAAGGGCTCAGATTAAACAATTGAGCTCCTTTTATTTACTCTACCTATCTACTTATCTGCCAAGATTAAAAAATTTGGTCAGATACTATTCTCTATCTATGGACATGAAATTGAAACATGAAATAGCCAAGTTTAAATATTTTGACTATCATGGATTGTGGCAAAGATTACAAGTTGCACACAATCAATTATTTTTCATAAAAAGTAAATAGTAGTGGCATTTTGACTTGCTCACTTTCATGGTATTTTCTTTTCTTAGGGTTCATATTTTTCATCTTTTTTGACCTTTTTATTCTTTTTTTCCTTTGATTTTTATTTTAGGATATACCCTCTTTATATTTGTCAATTTTTTGAATATGGAAAACATTTGTAGAAAGAAAAGGTATGCACATATTACAGATTTATTATCAACTATTCAAAAATTAGGACTCCTATTGATATAGGAACCTAACAACGTGCAGGCAAGGGCTAATGCTGGATCCTGCCAAGATTATGGTAATAGTCAATTTGGAGGCCCCAAGGAGTGTCAAACTACTGTGTGCAATGCTGGGCCATACTGGGTATTATCAAAAGTTCATTAAGGCTTATGCCTAGATTACCGCGCCTATGGAGAAGATACTAAATAAGGACACTACATTCTATTGGGATGAAGAATGTTAGTGCAATATAGATGTATTGAAAGAAAATATGGTCACTATGCTGATCCTGGTCTTTCTAGATTGGAAGAAGGAATTCCATGTGCACGTTGATGCCTCATGTATTGCGTTGGGAGCAGTGCTGACATAGGATGTTGAGGGAGAGATGAATCATCATATAGCATTTGCGAGTTGAAATTTGTCGAAGGCTGAGAAAAAATACTCAACGAGAGAGTGCGAGGGATTGGCTATGGTGTATGTGCTCCAAAAATTTAGACACTATCACTTAGGCGAACATTTCAAGATGTACATAGACCACTCTGTCTTGAAGTACCTAGTCAATAAGCTTGTGTTGGGGGGGGAAGATATGAATATGGATGTTGTTTTTTCAAGAATATGACTTTGAAGTAATTGTGAAGTCAGGAAGGTTCAATGCAAGACCTGACCATTTTTTGTGAAATGAAATGGGGGACGAGCCCACTAATTTTGAGGAAGGTGTTATCACTGTAAAAAGTTCTAAAATTTTGGACAACTAGTATGGTTCCAAAGTTTTATGTTAGTCTTGGTCAAGTCATTTTTATTGTTTTGTTTAAGAAGTCTAAATCATATAGTGGAGTCTTGCTCCCATTATCAAATAAGGTCAACAATCTTGTTTTACCTATCATTGATCCCACATTGATTCAAAGGTGTCATGTGTTAAGGTTGTTTCAAAATTGACATGCGCTACGAAATCACCTAGGAGTTTTCGTAGCACAAAAATCAGAAAATGTACTCTATGCACTACGAATTTAGGAATTCATAGTTAGGATTTTTCATAGCACAAAACCCAGAATTTTCACTACATGCGCTACAAAATCACTGAAGCAACCTTTTGTAGCAGAAAAACGGTTTTAAATAATCAACTTCCAGGAGGTTTTTTGAGCAACTGAAAGCATATTTTGGAAAAGTGAAAGAGGTTTTTATTCCTGACCTACTGAAATACAAACACCACTTTCAGTTTCTTCAAATTCATTATGATTTGGGAGAAGTTGATGACTCAACTTGTGCTATGAAACTGCTGTAGGAGTAGCAAAAATCACAATTTCCAGTTTACACCTGATATTCAAATACAGGTTTTGGGCAGTGGAAAAGGTATTGAAAAAAACAAAGAGAGGTTTTTGTTCAACATAGAGTGGTCTACAAAAGCCTCCTTCATTTTCGCAAAATACATTTTTGATGAGGAGAAAAAAGCTCTGTCCCAACACCTACGTTTCAGCCAGAACAGAGCAGGGGACAATTTCCTAGTTTTCAGGGCAGATGAAGGAGAAGCTATTGGAGGCCAACAGGGGGTTATGGACATCACCAAGTTCGACGTTAAGAAGGAGAAGCTGTCAAAAACCGAATTTATTCCACATCTAGGTTGTTGCTAGCATAATAAGGAGTTACACTCCTAGTTGTATTAGGACTCCAGGATTGTTAGTTAATAGCTAGTTGTAATTAATAGTATGTTTTAGGTATGAGTAGGTGTCAGGTCAAGAAAATTCGAATTCTTTTGATGAAAGATCATGGAATCCTTATTGTAAAAGCTATATATGAATCAAGAGATGAAATGAGAAAGGGTTGGAGTTTTCATTAGTAAAGGAAAGATTGTGTTATTGTAAAAGCTGTGTTTTTTCATACTTAATACAGTGATCAGTTTGACTACTCAAGATTCACAAAGAGTGTATATGTTTGATGTTCTTATGGCTTTATAGAATTACTTATTTGCAGTGGTATGAGCTTGTGATACTTAGAATTCATTGTAAAATGCTCTAACTTCCTTCACATGCTTGTAAACTGTGTTGTTTCACTGTGTTACTGTTTTCTTCATAAACCTAAACTCTAAGTACCTTGATTTCCATATCTTGCTGATCATGTTGTTTTGTTGAAGACCATTTTGACTCCATAGCCCAATAGATGTTTGCTAATCATACTTTCAACCAGTAAATAAGTTATACTTCCATTCATTTTGTTCATAGAGTTAGCCATCTAATCATTAATCAAAAACCCTAAACCTAGTGAGAGAGCCCTCTCAGGTTGAGGAGGCTAAGCCTCAACCAAAAGATTGTTTTGAAATAGTTACACTAAGATTGATTTGATGAGCAGTGTATCAGGGTCCTATTTTGGTGATAACATTTTGGTGCATCTTCCGAGAGACTGAAGATTATTCATTCCCGAAATCAAGAAAGCTGAACTTTTGAAGGTCGCAGGAGCTCAGAAAGTTTTTGAGGCTGCAATCTAGCTTGGCAACTCCACACATAAAATAACAAAATGGAAGATGAGTCCACTACTAGAAGATCAGCAGCTTGATGAAGTTTCAAGATGAGTTCCATTGCAAGAATGAATTCCAGGTATTCCCCTATGAATCGGTCTCATATCCCTGGTTTTCCAAATCCTATGCCAAAGGTTGATTGGTTAGATGATCTTCCAATATTCAAAGATGAAAATAAAGAAAATGTTGCTCTTCATTTGGTTAGGTTCCATATGCATGTACGCAGTCTTAAGGTTCAGTTCCCTGAAGATTGTCTCATGAAGATATTTATCACTGCTTTAGAAGTAAAAGCATGGTCTTGGTATAAAAGTTTGGAAAATGGTTCATTATATTCTCTTGCTGATTTCCATGATGTATTCTATGACATGTATAAAGAATGTCTTCCCTCCTTATTGCTGGTCAAAGATTGCTGTAAAAATTCTGTGAGTTTTATTCAATATTTGGAGGATTGTTATGATGATGATGAATTCATGGATGAAGAAATTTTAGAGGCTTTTCATAACAATACATTTCAACACCAAGAAGAAAGGATACCATCCCATGAAATGTAGCATGAAAATTAGTAGGGGTTTACTTATGAAAATCATATACATCCTCTGAGATTGATATAGAGATTCAGCAGACTTGTCAGTCTTCAGATCATAATGAAGATGAAAATAATTGCAAACACTAAGAAGAAATATTGGAAGAACTTTTTTATAACCCTCAGGCAGAGGAAAAGGTTGATTATCTATGTAATTCCTTGCAGCAGATTACTTCAAAGAATGATCATAATAGTGTGGAAAATTACATTGTCTATGGGAATCATGTAAAAAGGTAGTTGGATAGCATATCAAAGGAATTTTGTGTGGCTGAGAATCAGTTGTCTGAAGATATAGAATGTTAAGAGAATCATCAAAATAATCATGTCTTTTTTGACCCTATAGCTGATTACATGGAAAAGATTTGTTGTTTAGATTTCCAGTTATATTTTTATCTTGAAGATCAGTTACATCTCATGCTAACTTGGTTATTTCAGTATCATGTTTATTTTTGCTTCAAGTACAACCAAGAGATTCAAGTGTCATATCAGATTAATGATTGGCTTCATTGGAAGTTTCATGTTCCTTGAGCTACAAATGGAGGTTTGCAGTTGATAGGGTAGGTAGGAATATGCAAATAAGCTCAGGGTAGGTTGACTGAGCATTTTTTAGTAGATACAAATTTCTTTCTTCTACAGTGATCATCACTCTTAAGCCTGAGGCGAAGGCCCAAGTAGCTTGAAGGGGATGCTTGTCAATCAAATTTCCGTTTTTATCATAAGTGGACAAAGCACTGGAATTATAGGTTCTTAGTGTACCACAAGCGCACACTATCCTAAGTGGAGCCACTGTTATCACTGTAAAAAGTTCTAAAATTTTGGACAACTGGTATGGTTCAAAAGTTTTATGTTAGTCTTGGTCAAGTCATTTTTATTGTTTTGTTTAAGGAGTCTAAAACGTAGAGTGGTTTCTTGTTCCCATTATCAAATAAGGTCAAAAATCTTGTTTTACCTATTATTGATCCCACATTGATTCAAAGGTGTCATGTGTTAAGGCTGTTTCAAAATTGACATGCACTACGAAATCACCTAGGAGTTTTCGTAGCACAAAACTCAGAAAATGCACTATATGCACTACAAAATCGAGGATTCGTAGTTAGGAGTTTTCATAGCACAAAACCCAGAATTTGCAGTACATGCACTACGAAATCACTGAAGCAGCCTTTTTTAGCAGAAAAACTGTTTTAAGTAATCAACTTCCAGGAGGTTTTTTGAGCAACTGAAAGCATATTTTGGAAAAGTGAAAGAGGTTTTTATTTCTAACATAATGAAATACAAAAACCTCTTTTAGTTTCTTCAAATTCATTATTATCTGGTAGAATTTGATGACTCAACTTGCGCTACGAAACTGTTATAGGAGCAGTTGTTCAGAAATCACAATTTCTAGTTTACACCTGATATTCAAAGACAATTTTTAGGCAATGGGAAAGGTATTGCAACAAACCAAGAGAGGGTTTTTTTCACCATGGATTGGTATAAAAAATCCTCCTTCAGTTTTTCAAAATACATTTTTGATGAGGATAAAAAAGCTCTGTCCCAACAATTATTTTTCAGTCAGAACACAACAAGGGACAATTTCCTAGTTTTTAGGGCAGATGAAGGAGAAGATATTGGAGGCTAGCAGGGGGTTATGGACATCACCAAGTTCAAAGTTAAGAAAGAGCAGCTGTCAAAAACTGAATTTATTCGACATCCTAGGTTGTTGCTAGCATAATAAGGAGTTACACTCCTAGTTGTATTAGGACTCTAGGACTGTTAGTTAATGTCTAGTTGTAATTAATAGTCTGTTTTAGGTATGAGTAGGTGTCAGGTCAAGCAAATTCGAATTCTCTTGATGAAGGATCATGGAATCCTTATTGTAAAAGCTATGTATGAAGCAAGAGATGAAATGAGTAAGGGTTGGAGTTTTCATTAGTAAAGGAAAGATTGTGTTATTGTAAAAACTATGTTTTTTCATACTTAATATAGTGATCAGTTTGACTACTCAAGATTCACAAAGAGTTTATATGTTTGATGTTCTTATGGCTTTATAGAATTACTTATTTGCAGTGGTATGAGCTTGTGATACTTATAATTCATTGGAAAATGCTCTAACTTCCTTCACATGCTTGTAAACTGTTTTGTTTCACTATGTTACAGTTTTCTTCATAAACCTAAACTCTAAATGCCTTGATTTCCATACCTTGCTGATCATCTTGTTTTGTTGAATACCATTTTGACTCCATAGCCCAATAGATTTTTTCTAATCGTACTTTCAACCAGTCAATAAATTATACTTCCATTCATATTGTTCCTAGAGTTAGCCATATAATCATTAATCAAAAACCCTAAACCTAGTGAGAGAGCCCTCTCAGGTTGAGGAGGCTAAGCCTCAGCCAAAATATTGGTTTGAAATAGTTACACTGAGATTGACTTGATGAGCAGCCTATCAGGGTCCTATTTTTGTCATAACAGAAGGGATACTTGGCAGAGATCTCTTCACAGTGTGCATAGAGGATAACCACTTTGCCGATATTATCCACTTTTTTACCACAGGGACGGCTCCAGAGGGATATACTAGTTAGCAGAAGAAAGAGTTGGTAGTGCGCATGAATGATTTCTCGGTAATTGTAGGAAATTTATACAAGATGGATTCAGATGAGATACTTCGATGGTATGTGCTCGATTTTGAAAGAAACAACATCCTTGTGGAGGCTCATGGAGGGGTTGCATGAGGGCATTATGTAGGAAAGGAAAGTTGGCGCAGAAGATTCTGTGCACTGGGTTGTGGTGGCCTACATTACATAAGGATAAAATAGTATATTGTAGGGAATGTGATTAATTTTAAAGAACAGGCAGGCCATTGTGAAGGGATGAGTTGCCTCTAAATCCTCAGGTGTCATTATAGCCATTTGGGAAATGGGCTATTGACTGTGTATGACCAATTCAACCCCTAGGCAAGAAAACTTGTGCACACTATATTATCACCGTGACAAAGTATCTGACGAAATGGGTGGAGGCATAGCATGTGAATGACTGTACATGAGACACATTAGCTAAATTCTTATTTGAATATGTGTTAACTAGGTTTTTCTACCCAAAAGTGTTGATGGGTGATCGTGGTATGCAATTCCTCAATGAAATGATCAGTGTGCTGATAGAAGAGTTTCAAGTGTATCATTAGAAGAGTATGCCATATCATCCTCAAGCTAATGGAACAATGTAGGCCTTCAATAAGATATTGGAGAGTACGATGACAAATATTTCCAACGCGTAATGGAATGATTGGAACGTACATGTTTCAGTAGTATTATGGGCATATATGACTACTTGGAAAAAACTAATAGGTTTGACACCTTTTTGGTTGGTCTATGGTGTAGAAGTTGTGATGCCTATGGAATATATCATTCCTAGTCTATGCATTACAACTTTCACAGGGATGCGGACTGCGGAGCCTTGGAAGAACGGCTCGTGCAGTTGATGGAGCTCGAAGAAGACAAATTCTTGGCTAGATTTCATCAACAAGTACAAAGGGAACGTGAAAAAACATGGCATGATCACCACATCACTTTGCACACGTTTAAGGTAAATGAATTATTTTTATTATATGATAGTAAGTTCGACACGTTTCCATGAAAGCTTCATATGCACTGGTTGGGGCCATATGTCGTCATCAAATAAATCATATATGGGTGCACGATTCATCTCGCAAAGCTGAACAGAGAACCTTTTCTAGGAAAGGTGAATGGAGGCTGGTTGAAGCCCTATGTAGGAGATACAACTCAATGAATACATGATGGTAGCATAGTCTTAGTGCTCGAGGTAGCTACAAGGGAGCACGAGAATATAAACTACACTGCCTAGTTTTGGGGCTACGTGACAGAGGAGCTATGCCAAAAAGGGTGATGTCACAAAGCCAAAAGTGACACGAAGGGAGTTGAACTATGAAGGGAGTTACCATGTAGCATAGCCAGAAAATGACCGTTAAACTCACTATTCATGATTTGATAGCCAGGAGACGGTTAAGAGGATCAAGGGGGGCGACATTTAAGGCTGAAATATTTGGATATCTACCACCAAATCAACATTTATGGATGAATTTTGGGGGAAATGGTTGAATTTGAATTTAGAATCTCCTATAAATTACGCAAGCCCCTCCAGCAGAGAACACTTTGCACCTTTAGCGTTTTTTAGCTGTGTTGTTTGCCGCTTATGAATCGTAAGATTTTTGAAGATTTGGTCGCAAGCTCTGAGTTTGGTAATCTACGTGAGGAAACTCAGTAATTCATTTACAACACGATGTCAGGGCAAGGTGAGACTGCAAGCACCGGAGGAATTGTTGCCTCTGAAGGATTGGTTCTAGAAGTTGTGAGCATGGAGGCTCCAGCTCCTATGCCTATGGCACTAAGGTCCCTTAGGCTGAAGCCTACACCAGTGTGGGAAATCCACAAGCCGAAGAAAGAAAAGTAGAAAAGGTCAGCGTCAGTGCATGAGTTGCCTAGAAAGCATGATGCTATCGATAAGAAGGACAAGAAACCTGAGAAGGTTGTAGACTTGGAGGCTGAAGAGGGTGCTGAAGATATTGATGCTAAGGGTGCGAAGCCCATCTCTAAGTTACTGGAGTATATCCCTCCACATAAAGGAAAGGTTAATGTCACCAAGGACCCAGACATGGAGACATTTGTCATTCATATGCCCCTACTGCTGGAAAAGATAACCTTCGAAGGTCCACGCCTAGTGCGAGTTCCCCTTTTAAAGATGGAGGATTGGGACTTGGCTGACCATGACAGGTTCCCCCAGCTCGCAATGGAGAATTACATGAAGTGATTATATTACAAAGACTCTAGTGTCACTGCGTTGGAGCTAGTTCAATGGATACATGGAGTAGAGTAGTCTGGGTTATTGAACCTACTATGGGTGCCCCACTACCACCACTCTAACATAAATACCACTTGTATACAATAGCTAATGAATCTAGTGCATCATGGGTTCTCATGGCTTGGCATGCCTATCCCCATCACACACATGCTCATCCATAGGATCACACTCTTTCCACATGAAGGCTTGAATCCATCCAAGGTGATTTGTGGAAAGACAAGCGAGCAAAACTTGGCAGAGAAGATGAAGACGAAATTTGAGCTTCTCAAGAATCCGTACAGGTACTCCATAACATCCATCAAACACCCCGCGGTGAAAATTTCCACCCAGATACTAGTTGGCAAGGTCATGAGGAAGTGTTGCACGGATGGGGTTGTGGTTCCCATGACCTCGTTAGCTACACAATGGGTAGAGGGCGAGTAGTTTAATTGGTCATTCTATTTATGTAGCGAGTTCCTTGTGAATTGTCCCAAGGCTCAAGATGAGAGAAATACCTTCCACTACGTGTGGTTGCTGCTCTATATTGTGCTGGTTCCAGTTTCCTCCCTTGGAGGTAGGATTATCGTAAGCTACGCAATTCACTTCCCTTTGGGCCATGAAGGACCCCACGTGTCTCACAAAAACGAAAATTTTCTTGGTTTTGATGGAGGCGAGCATTTGCATGGCCATCAAATAGCGCCCATAGTTGTCCCCAACCATGTATGAATAATGGTCAGAGCATGCAGAATTCAAGGCTGACTTCCACCATGTTTATATCCTGACTCTGAAGGATCTAGAGAAAAAGTGGTTTGATTTGTCATATCTCACCACGGATGATGGGATTCAGGAAGTAATTAAGCACTAGCCAGTAGACTAGTGCTCTTATTCTGACTTGGCAATGGGTACAAGCAAAGGCGCGGGTAGTTCAACAGAGAAAAAGAGGAAGGATGTAGTGAAATAAGAGGTATAGAAGTTGGTGACGTAACGAATGAAGGAGGCCGAGGAGAAGGCCCGACTAGAAAAGGAGCACATTGCAAAGCAGCAGGCTAAACAAGAGTAGCACAACTCTAAGCGAAGTGGTAGATCTCCTTCACCCAAGATTGTGGAGGAAGAGTAGATAGTGCAGGGCGGTGGTGACGATGAGGGGTAGAGCACTCCATTCTGGGTAAAGAGGTAGAGAGAACAATAGAAAGAGGGGCCCTGGAAGAAGTCAAAGGTGACTAAGCCACCGCTGGATCCCATTATGCTGATGGAGGGAGATCTCATTGAGATTGGGGACAAAGTGCGCGACACCACCGCTCGACTGTTGCAACATTTTGAGCAACAACACCTTCAGTCATTAGGTTATACTATTCAGAAGGATGTGACTAAATTGTAGATCCAGACTAGAAGGATATAGGTGGGCGTAGGTCAGGTGGGCACTACACCGATAAGCTTGGCACCAGGGATAAGTCGAAATGTAGAGTTGATCAGGACAGTGGATCTTAGGACAGTTGTGCTACCAGAAAGATCCTTGAGTGTAGAATCAGCAAATGACAAGGTCATCGTGAGTACTCTGAAGAACATCGACCTCAAAATTGCAGCACTCCCCAATGAATATCTTCACGCATTGCAGACAAGTGTGACAACAGAATTGAGAGCGCAGAAGCAGAACGATCTCAGTTTAATCAATGAGTACAGGGTGAACAATGAATAAATTTTCACTAAGAAGACAAAGGCTTTGAAAGAAAGAGATAAAGTCAAGGAGCATAATGCCCAATTTGTGATAGCAGTTGCAGAGGCATGCCAAACAATGTTGGAGTTGCACATCCCTGAGGAAGCATAACTAGAGGCCAAGATCCAGAAACACGCTATGGCGTTTGATAAGCTTGGGTATTACAACAATAATTCTGCAACTCTCAAGGCTACCAGCTTTACTTATCAACACGAGGTTCATAAAAACTTGGAGGTGATAGTGATATATGCACAAGTAGAAGTGAAGGTACTACCTGTTGTCACTGCTCATCTGGCAAGAGACCCTAGGGGTTTCAAGGCAGACTTCTATAGGGTCAGAAGAAGCTTAACTCTTTGATGGAAGAAGAGAAAAACTATTCTAAGGGAGAGCTACTTCTACTGTAGTATTGAAGAAAACAACATGTAATTATAAACCACACCATAACCTAACTAACCAATTAAACAACTATGCTAAGAATAATTGCTAAAACAATCACTAACCTAAGGCTGCTATCTAAGTTGTAGAAGTAAAGAGCATCAAACCATATTAAGGTGTAAGTGAAGGAACTTAGACTAAATCAGTTTTCAAGTGGAAGAGCAATAAAAGGTTGAAATCAATGGAAGGAGGACGTAAGGATGCAATAGCGCATAGGGACCATTGGATCTATCAATGAACATAAGATGGACGGTGGGATCTTATCATGAGGCTTAGGTGAATAAATGGATAAGCAAGGTTAATGAATAGGATGAAGGATGCAGATTGTATTGTGAAGGCTTAAGTGAATGGATGGATGAACAAGGTAACAAAGCAGATGGATGGTCGAGATCTAATCATGGAGATTAAGTGAATGGATGGATGAACGAGGTTAATAGGAGATGAATGGCTGAGATTTGATCGAGAAGATTAAGTCAAGAGATGGAAAGATGAGGTTAACAGAGCAATGAATGGCTGAGATCTTATCATGTGAATGAAGTCAAGAGATGGACGATGGAGATTGTATTGCGAGAAAAAGGAACGTGCCGAAATGATGGAGCGGGTTTCTAAAGCGATGAGAAGTTTCTCGCGCACCCTCAAGGCTGTAAACTGTATTTTAAAATTTCACATTATTAGCCTTACTATGTGACACGTAGCATGAGAAAACAACTTTTCTTACATGCTCTCTGGCCGTTAAAGGTTGTGCAATAATCCGCACAAGATTACACGATAGCCGTTGGATCAGGCAGGGCTGATCAACGATGGAGATCAGATAAGTTAGTTGGCGATCAGGTGAAGCAACAACTGTCAGATCAGGCAGGGCAGATCGATGGTGGGGGTTTAAAGTGCCTAAAGTGATTGGGTGATGTGATAGCCATCGAATCAGGAGAGGTAGATCGAAGGTGGGGACTTAAAGTGCATAAAGGAAGTGGAAGACTTCATGCGAGGCAACAGTTAGAGAAAATAATGAATCATATGGTGATTGTGAAGGTTTATTGTGGACCAGATGGCGAGGAAGTGATCCATGAAGAACATGCTGAAGGTGGTTTCAAAGGGAAAATGACAGAAAAACATAGTGAGATGAATGAGTAACTGAATCAAACGACAAACTCCTTAGCTCATGCGAGAACAAAAAACCTGTGTTTTTGGGGTTGCTGAAGGGTCTCTTCCTCAATTCATGGTCCTAGAGGGAGGAGATAAGGCCGAGACACCTATGCAGAACCTAATAGTGATATTTTTCCTCTAACTAACCTGTGAACTGAAAGAAGGCACAAATGAAAGTAAATTGAATCACAACACAGATGAGCAGAACCAGAAAGTTTTTTAAACAAATGAAAAAGTAAACTAGAAAGCTATCTAAAAAAATAAACAGAACCAGGAAGCTATTTAAGAAAATGAATAATGAAAACCAGGAAACTATGCTAGCATACATGTACACTAAAGAGGAGCCTTGGCTGCTCGAGTCGGGCCCTAACCCAAGAGCTTCAACCCTCAGAGTTAACTCAGATTTGGGTTAAAATAGAACTCCTTCTCATTATGAAACCAATGGATTACATAACAAACTGTCACACGTCTTTGAAACTCAGAAATAAAACATAGTTTTACAATAGAAGTTTGAATCCTGCGGAGGTCCTACGCCTCTCTATTTATACATCTAAAGTCTCTAATGAATTCCTTCCCATTAGGGAGGCTTGGCCTCAAAATCAAGAAAATTTGTTTGTGTCACTTTCACTGCTCGGTTGTCTTCTAGTCCTCACAGTGATGATTGTGTACACTCCGAGATGATGGTGGAGGATTCATATGGAGGGGTAGTAAATGAGGAGGATTTACCTCCTATAATTACTTTCCCATGTCCCATTCAAGTCTTTACCAAGGTCCTTGCCATAGTCCCTTGCTTTTATCCTTTATACCTACATTTTTACTTGTTTTTATCTTTTATTCTTGCATTATATGCAGATTAGACCACAAAGCCAAATATCCAACTCTAACTCATCTCATAAACAAAATATAATCCAAAGTATGCAATAAGTTGTGAGAATGGTTGGTTTGAATAAGCTAGGAGGTGAATTAAGGCCAATTAAACCCCATATAATTACCCAATGATGAGGCTCATCATCACCCCCTACTGAAAGTGTTGCTCATCCTCTGAGCAACGTAGTCAATGTCCATGTCCTTCATGGCTCTGGTAGCCTCTCTGACATCTCGTGCTTCTGCTGTGGTCTCTTCTTCTTGTTTATAGATGCCTACTTTCCTTTCTACTTCTTCCCACTACCTCTTTTCCTCTTCTTCTCTTCTCCCTTCTTAGAATCCCTAGGAGTAGTGGTGGATTGAGTTTTAGGCCTATCCAACTAACCTTCAACCTTTGCATTGATTTCTTATACATAGGTGTCCTATTGAGTGCCTCTCTCAATCTTTGAGGGAAGTGAGACTCTAATCTTCAAGTTGTGTGGCAGTGTGTTCCATCTCCTTTAACAGGCATGTATATTATCATCCCTTAGCAGCCTAATCATATCCTAAAAATATGAAATTGCTTGCTCTGGGGAAGCAAGATATCTAAGTGCCAGCTGAGGATCATTTGCAATTAGATTATGGGTGATGATTAGGGCCATGGGATTTGATTGTTTAGCTTTGATGAAAAGAGGTTCATTTTGCTCTCTGGAAACTATTATTTTCATCTCTGCAGCCCTTGACTTCTCATTGTTCATCGATGATGCGAAAGCCATCAATTGTAGATCTCATAGCTCTACATTAGGATCCCAAATATTCATGTTTGTGAGGTTCATGTTGTGCAAGTAAAACTCATCCATTTTGGCCCTATCTTCTATTTCACTTTGATCACAAAGATCAATAAACTACCTGTAGTCCTGAAATGGCATGGTGCCCCTTTGTGCTAGTGTTTTAATCTGAAATTGTAGCGATTGTTCTCTGAGGTAAAGAGCATAGGATTTAGCTAGCATCCTACACTGGATGGCCTCTAAGGAGAGGCTGGCCATACATGCTAGCTGGTTTTCCTTTTCCTGCAGCTGTCCTCTTTGTTTTTCTTATCTTCTTCCTTTTGATGTTCTTTCTCATCTCCATCAGTTTCTTCCTATGTTTCAACATCATCCTCCTTGTGTTCCATTTCAGCATCATCATCCTTGTGTTTCTTATTCATCCATCTCCCCCATCTAGCTTTGTATCTTATTTTTCTTGTTTTGCCTCCTCCTTACTGACAGAAGGACTATCATCATAGGTGAGGATTTTGATGTCATCCTCTATTGGTAAGTCTCTAAAGACTGACCATGTTATAGGGATCCTGAGGTTTTGGAGGGAATCCTTAATGAGGATTCTGATCAAACCATGTGTTGAGTCTTGAAAATGTCATTCATTTCCATTACACTTTCACTATTATGTCCATTATATCATCTCCATTTCACTACTATGTCACCAAATTCATCCCACTTTCATTATCATTGGGCCACATTTATGTTTTTTCAATCTTTATTAATTCTAAGCCTTTTAAGTGAATTTGTGGTTAAAAATTAGGAAATAATGTGCATAAGCTTATAGCTAACCCATGGGTTGAGATTGTTGACATTTGTAGGTTGAAAGGAGGCTTCTAGAAGACCCTTATGTGGCACTCTAAGGCCAAATTCGAATTTGAGTGGAAAGAATCATGGGATCATGAGGATATGTGTCACATCTCCTAATTGTATTGTAACTCTAAGAAGACATGTGTCTTATCAGTTCCTATTTTGATTAGGACTCTAGAGGTAGAGGGAGAGATTCATGGACTCCCATTAATGAGATCGCTTCTTATCTTTTTGTATAAATAGGAGATCTCTCTCCTTCATTTATTAGTTCTTAAGTCTTAGTTTAGAGCTTATCTTATTAGTCTCAGCTTGTAAGCTTAGAGTTTGGAGTTCTTTAGCTTGGAGTTTGTAGTTCTTTCTTGATGGCTTTTGGAAGCTTTTGAGAGCTTTGTTGTACTTTGTAATTTTGAAGAATTTGAATAAAGCTTTGATGTTCTCAACATGGAAGGAGATGTGAAGTAGATGTCATGGAGCATATTAGAATGTAAGGTAGAGTAGATTTCATTTTGTAAATTT
This sequence comes from Pinus taeda, assembly GCA_000404065.3. Classification (NCBI taxonomy): domain Eukaryota; kingdom Viridiplantae; phylum Streptophyta; class Pinopsida; order Pinales; family Pinaceae; genus Pinus; species Pinus taeda. Next base: position 5,845 of record APFE031037350.1, on the reverse strand, counting down.
TTCTTTGATTTCATTATGTCATTTGATTGATTTCAAGATTGGTAGATTAGATTTTTCATTCATGAAATTTTAATTCATGCAAGTGTGTTCAACCAGTTGATTGTAGATTAGTAATGCACATAGCTTTTTAATGACTAATGACATGATGGAATTATCTTGTCCTTCTGCTAATTTATTTTCTTAGTTCTAATTCTAGCACTGTTTATTTCTTTCAGTTTTGTTTTGTTCATTTACTTTTTTTTGCAAGATAGATATTAGAATACTCATGTCATTTTCAGTTACCTCCTATAGCTAGAGCGAGTCGAATGGTGAGGGATTGAAGTATGAATGCGTAGTTTGATCTTAGTTTCATTTTATGCAATTTAGATATCATATTACTCAATTTGTTTATGGTTACCTCTTATAGCCAGAGCGAGTTGAATGGTGAGGGGATAGAATATGAGTTGATGTAATATGATTTAGTTTACTTTGCTTACAATTTTTGAATTGCTTTAAGTTTAGTTTTCTTTTTATACAACAACAAAGATACTGGGTTTCATAGTCACTAGCTCACTGTTTGGTTTAATTAGAATTTAGGTACATTTTTATTTTCTCTTAGTAATTGATTTCATCATTGCAAGTTTGAAAACGTTTTTGAAAAATTTGATTAGGATTTCCATTTGCATTAGATACTTTAGGAAACCAACAAAAACAAAACCCCAAAAAAAAAAAAAAATCTATAAAACAACGAAGTAAGAAAAATATTAACTAAGCACATATGGTGCACCACACTTCATCAGTTTACGATACCTGGATTGATAATTTATGTAGAGAAATTTAAGATGTTAAATTGACTAGACATTTTTGGCGCCATTGCCGGGGAAGTGTAATTAGGAGACCTTATTTCTTATGTGTAAAAAAGATTAATAATTCATGAGTATGCTCTCCTCTTTCACTTCGTGTGATCTAGAGGATCAGAAAAATGATTGTTAAGTAAAAAAAAATTAATAATTCTTGAGTATGCTCTCCTCCTATACTTTGTGTGATCTGGAGGATCAGAAAAAGAATTGTTATGTTAAAAAAAAAGGAGACAAAATAAACTTCATCATTTCAATTGATTCAAAAAAAAAAGAAAAAAAAAGAGGAGACAAAATAAACTTCATTTCATTTCTATTTTCACTCCTCTCACTTCATTTCACTCCATGCCATCCATTTCATTTCATCAATAAATTTTTTTTCCCCATGATAGTTATTACCTAACTATCTCTATTTAGCTAAGTGGCTGTTGTGCCAAGTTTCTGCAGCTAGAATCAGTTTCCGCAGCCAGAAGCAGTTTCCGCAGCCACCACTCTGTTTTTCAAATTTACAATCAAGATGTTAGTGCAATAAAATGAAAATGCAGGTATGACTAAGCATATGCTATGAAGACATGTACATGGAGCATCTACATCAATAAGGAGCAATTGATTAAGGGCTACTGGACAACAAAGACAAGGATTCTAAAGGTATGGGAAAAAATTTCTTTCAAATAGCAATTAAAGGCACAATTTTGCATAGTTATTGAACCATTAAAGCTCACTATGTGCAATGATTATTTCGATAGCTCCACTACCATTCCACAACCTTACTCCATAAACCATACATTTACTCCCTAAACGGTCTCATGATTATATTTCGGGTTCAACTTATAGATGACTGCACTTCCACACTCCACAACAGTTTCACGTCCACTTTGTATGGATCCCTCATGCTGCCAATAAGTCAAACTGATGCATCACTGACCTTGCAATATGATTTCCATGGCTTCAACATGTCAATTGTTCCCAATCCAACGACTTCAATTCAACATTACAAAACCCATGTGTAGTCTCTCGATTGTGGTGTTGTTCAACGATTCCCCACTTTTCTTTATGAAATGGCTTCATGATTCTTCAAATAGTGCATTCTTCATTAGTGTGCCTTTCCTGTGGTTGGATTGGAAATTTCTGTAGCTACCCTCCCTCTTCAATGAATGCCTCCAAATCAGCAACTACGTTCATCTCAGAAGGATTTCATTATTCGTATACCAATTGTGAGGGCAAGTGATCAGGTGACCTGTGAGACTGTTGCAGAGATAAAGCCTGCTCCTGCTCCTCCTGACCTTCTCCTTCTGACTCATCAGACAGTCTCCCACATAGATTTCCAATAAGGATCAATAGTGTGCAAAATACCCGTCAAACAAAGGCGTATTGTCTTACCACTAATTCCAAAATTTTACAGGCCGAATGTAGAACAGAAAAACTCAAAAAAACGCAAAACACTAAAAAACATCAAATTTCAAATGTTCAATTTGCCCAAATGGAGGCTAATTTGAAGAAAAAAAACATGGGTTTTTTCCCCAGCTATGTCAATTTGATAACCCAGAAACTGTTTGAAGAGATTCGTGGTGGTTTGGGATAAATTTTTGGTTCTTTGGAGCACATTTTTGACTGCAGCGTGAAAAAAAAACGAAATTTTCAATTAAATGAGCAGACAGTGATTTAATTCGGCTCTGTGCTGGCACCTAATCTATCTCTACCATGTCTTCCATCCTTTTCCACCACGTCTTCTACCCTTATGCCACCCGTTTGCAATCCAACACCTGTTTAACAACAATCTGAATTGAATACGAAACTGTCTAACTCCATTTCGTGAACCAATTACATACGGCTCTTCACAGCAAAGACGTGTCCATAATACTCCGTCAAGCGAGAGGGAAGTTTGTCGGTTGGTTCCATCAATAGGAGATGACAATAGTAAAGGTTTTCAAGAATTTATCACATATTTGAAGCAAAGGGAATGCACGGGAGTTGTAGATTATGCAGAATTCAGGAATGTCGATATGGTGATAGAGGCTGTAATAGAGAAAATTTCCTTGAAGCAAGAAATATTTAGTGACCTGGAAAAGATTTTTTCTGCACACTGCATCTTGGCCTCTAATACGTCTACGATTGACCTCAATCTCATTGGTGCAAAAACACATGTTCAAGACTGTATAGTAGGGGCACATCTTTTCAGTCCTGCGCATGTGATGCCACTCCTTGAAATTGTTCGAACAGAGAAAAATTCACCTTAGATTATTGTTGACCTTATAAATGTTGGAAAGAATATAAAGAAAGTCCCTATAGTGGTGGGAACTTGCATCGGCTTTGCTGTAAATCGAATGTTCTTTCCATACACTCAATCGGCTCATATGTTGGCAATTCTTGGTGTAGATATTTATAGAATAGACAAAGTCATCACAAGTTTTGGAATGTCAATAGGACCATTCAGATTGTAAGATCTTATTGGATATGAAGTATCTATTGAGGTTGGCAAGTAATTTGTTACAGCCTTTGGAGATCAAACCTTCAAAACACCACTAATTCAGTTAACATTACATAGCAGTGTTGTCTATGTTTGCTTCATGGCTTCTTGCATATGCAATGCTTTTCCTGAAATCTTGAAGTCTAAAAGTGGCAAGTTTTTAACTTTTTTTTCAGTTTGACCTTGTATTTTTTTGCTTGATAGTTGAAATGTTCATTTGTATTAAAGAAAAAAAAATAAAAAAAAATAAATAAATGATGAGGCTCATTGGGAGAGCTAAATCAGTTGAACACACTTGGACTTGAACATTATTTAGCTAGATAAAAGGGGCAGTGAGGGATATGTGTCTGATGGTTGACTGTTTCAGCCACTTTCCGCAGCTGATTCAATTTTCCGAAGTTGATTCAAGTTTCCGCAACTATTTTGTTAAACTCTAGGTTGCAGGTGGCATTAAGCAAAACAAGCCACATGGGTAGCTGGGGGAATGTCAGTACATGGATGGTGTCCTATTCATTTGATCCAATTTGATGAAAAAGACCCCGGTCAAAGGGAAGTCAAATTGTGTGTTATCACTAAGTCGCCACACTGAGTCGCCACACTAAGTCACCACACTAAGTCGCTGCATGTCAAGAAAAAAAATAATTTTGAATCAATGAAATGAATAAGTTATTTGTTCACTTTTCTGAAGGTATTGATTAATTTTGGACTGATGATGAAAAACGAATGGCTAACTTTGTATCCAAGATTTTTAGCTACAGAACCATGCACATTCCGCAGCTAAAGTCCAATTCCTCAGCTGAAAAAAATCTCATTGTTCAAATCAACCTACCTTTCTCATAAAAAATCAGATTTTGATGATTTAAGTACCGTTGGAAAGATCTCAAAAAGATCTACACAACGAGAAATCCATCATTAGAGTTTGAAATGGAAAATAATGAAATAAATTGCTGAAAAGAAGTAACATTCAACTTGGGCACCAATTCCAAAGCAGGTATAAATTATTTTGATTTTTATTTTGAGAACTTGTTTCATTAATACAAATTCTTTGTTTTGTGTGTAAATATCATAACTAGAGAGATTGATCACCTCTCTTCTTTGATAATCTTACATTCCATTGCAGAAGAAGTATTAGTTTTTTTTGCAGGTTCCAGGAGGAAGGACAAATGACTACAAGAGAATGGTGTCTCTCTAAGAGATCAATTTGTTTCATAAGAGGATGATCAACAACAAAGAGGAAATATGTTGATGCAAAATTAGATCCAAACACTTGAAAAAATTTCAGATACTATTGTCTTCATTACATTCATCCATCACATCCATACCTCATAATAAACCCTTCATTTCATTTCACTCCATATTTTCCATTTACATTCACATACACTTTTCATCTCTTTTTGTCCATTCATAATCCACAAATAAAAGCAAGAGGCTCATTCACATGCTTATTGCCCATTGCCATTTCTTCTCTCCATTGCCATCTTCCATTTTCATCTTTCATTTCCTGTCATTTTCATTTCGCAAATAAGCCCTGCTTCAAAGCAAATTATTGAGTCTATAGTCTTTTGAGTCTAAGTTCTTTGTAAAAACACTTTGAGGCTTGCATGACTTAATGGCAAGTCCTCATGATGACAAACAATGGGAATACATTAATGTCCCTTGTTCATCAGATCTTCTAGGTGACTCGACATCAGCAAATTCATTCGTACCTAGCAAGATGTGTTTGGGCATCTTGACTCTCATTGTCATCAATGGTGAGAGTTCTCGTGTTGACTAGTGGCATCCATTAATGGCCACTAAGCCAACAATTTCCTACTATGTTCGACATCAGAACATATTTTCACATAGTAGGAATTGTGCCAACGAGTTTTGAAGACATGAAGACTATTATTTTCAGCATTTTGGAGCAGGTTCAACAAGTTTTAGTAGAAGCAATAAAAAATCATCTTATCTCTCTATCCATGACTCCTCTTGTTTAGCCACTTGAAGAAGAATATGATCGTAATTTTTCAGCCACCACACATACAACTCATCCATTCCAAAAGGTAAGTGAAGGTATGTCATTTTATAACTTTTGACCATAGAATTCCATAAAAAGCTAGAATGATAATTGTTGGAAAAACATTTTTTTCCTCATTTCATAAAATTGCTAATACCATCAGATGGGGGGGGGGGAATACATTCATATTCATATCTTGCCATGTCTATATCATATTCAGGAGCCCACATACTTCCAACATATATTAATTATTACACTGCTATTATGAGCATACAATGGCTTTTCAAAAAAAAAAGGTTCTTAAAGGATAAATTGGATACAAACAAAATCATGGTTGTCACACAAGAACCAACCATCATGCGATCCAATAAAGATATACTTTACAACAATAATCAAATATTATTATGCAAAATTCAAAGATCAAAATAGAAGGCAACAACAAAAAAAAATAAAAAATGGTTGTAACACAAGAACCAACCATGTTGCAATTCAAGTAAAACACTTTGCAGAAATATGAAGTTATCAAATGATATCATGCAAAGTTAA
>APFE031037343.1:274116-306431 GCA_000404065.3 Pinus taeda | reverse complement strand
AGAGGACCTTTTCCTTTAAGGAGTCTGAAAAGGAGCAAAATGGACTTCTCTGGAGATCTAGGCAGAGAGGATTACCAAACCAATCACAAAACTGCAGAATAATTTTTACGGTATGACAATCAATCTTCCCGAATGCTGTGTTTGGTGCATTGCGATCGATAGGGTGGCAGACACGGCTTCCTAAGGATAAAGGATGGAGCCTATTGTGGTCTCCCAATATATACTTGACGACACATGGGAGCACAAGTCCGTACTGGCACTTGCCGTCTCAGAGTGGAGGAATCACCCAACCAACACTGAAAGCAACAGTTACCAGGTTTTACGACGTCGAAATATGTCTCTAGCTTAGACCTCTAGATGTTGTGCGTTACGTTCCAAAGCATTGTTATATTCATTGAATTTATTTTAAGTTGATCTTGCTTAACAGTTTTCCTTTCAGGTTCGCACGTGATGTATATATAATTCCTAAAATGCAGTCTAAGATGATAAACAAACGTTTTATCTTCTTTTACCAATGAAAATCCTAGCTACTAAAGGGAAGAAAGTAAAGAATCTTTTCTTCACAGAGCACAGAGCACACGCTAAATGACAATTCCTAATCAGCAAGCAATCAAAAATGAAAATGCACATGTATGTATATGTTTCCAACTCTCTTTAATGTGTGAATGATGTTAAGAAAACTATGTGCAAAACTGAATTACTTTTAAAGTGATAGTAGTCAACAAAATTCTTTTTCAAAACGAAGTGAAAGCAAGAGAGACACTTTGCGATTTTGAAATGAAAATTTCTTTTCGACACTTTAAAACTACTAATTCAAATCTTATGCAATAGTAACTATATAATCGACTATCCAGAACAATGGGATTGCTTTCTAAAACTGAAAATGACAACTACGACACTTTCATATCTAGAGACGATAGTTCGACTGTGCTACTTTTTGTAAAAGAGAACTAAAAACGACGCACAATACATAAAAAGATTTGTAGTTCTTTGCACTAAGGAGGCAAAATAATGCAAGAGAAGGGGGTTTTCATAGAAGTACACTGACTATAGATAGAAAAACTCTTGAATAAGACTGAAAACAGTGAGAAAAATCCACAGTCGGAGGGTAAAGTTAACCCTCCCTGACCATCGCACTTGTTACACAGTGAACTCAGTATGCAGCGCACCTATTGCACTCGAGAAGTGCGATGCATACAGACTGCCTTGAAGGCAGGGTGAAATGGTAGCAGTGTGAGACTTTGAATGGGATTTCAATCACAGTTTGCAATCCAGTTCAGGTGTTTAGGCCGAGTAAGTAAAGATCAGTGTATGTAAAACACAAGGGTGATCTAAAGAGGTTACTAGAGCCACCACTTAGGGCAATTAGATTGCTTGCAAATCTATTGTTTAATTCATAAACAAAACCTGAAGATAGACAAAAGAAGCATTGATCTACTTTGAATTTGTATAACAAATGCAGTTCGAAGGCTAGTTGGCTTGACTTCAGGCTCCGTCTGTAAGTTTATAAAAGAAACAAAGATAGATACGCTAACAAGTAATCTAGTCGCTCCCCAGCGGAGTCGCCATTTTGTTACCGGGAATAGTGTCCATTCAGATGTTGCTATTCCCACTAAGATGGGTGGCTATCTTAGAAACAAACAAGTAAATTTTATTACTGTTTTCTTTTATGGAAATAGACAAGAGGAGAACCAAGAAGACCAACCTGAGTCTTGCGCTTGATTTCCTCTCCTTCTTGATAGAGCTTCACTGCTTCTTCTTCATTTGCCCAGCTTCAAAGAGAACCTGTGGGATCACAGCAACATACTACTATCGAAGAAACAAGGATCTATATCTATAAATAACACAGGATCAGATGTATGTTAACCATATAAATGCATATATAAACAAGTACACATGAATATGGAAGAAAACAAGAATAGATTTATTAAGATGAAAAGTAGCAAGAAGATTACAACCATATGCTCTGACCCAGCATCATCCTCCAGCTAGGAAGTCCTTCTTCACCTCAAGCAAAGCTAGATCACCCAACACTGTGAGTGTACACCTAAAAACCAATAGCACTTCTCTATAAGATACAAAATTCTAGCCTCTGGATCTCTGTGATGAGGGATCCATATATAGATGATTACAGAGAGGTGAGTCATCTTCTGGGATCTTGATTAGTGTCCTCTCTCTGATATTTCCTGCTTCCACTTGGAGAATGGTGATCTCATACTCATCCTTGGTCGAAAATGGAGAGGCAAGTGTCATAGAGGAAGCTTCTGGAAGATTCCATGATCTTCCACCTCGCATTTTTGTCCATGCCATTTGTCCATTCCCAACCATCGCACCCTACAGAGGAGCAAATCAGTATGCATCGCACCCCGTACACTGGGAAGGTGATATGCATCGCACCCTCTGCATTGAGCTTTCAGTATGGTCCAATTTTGACCATTTATGAGCAGTTTTCAGTGGAAAACTTTTGGGAGATGATGTAATTAGATGAACTTGTTCCTTTAGGCAGTGGAGAAACACTTTTAGGGACTTAGGAGCCCTCAATTTATGGACATTTATGCTTGGGGTTGAAGTGCCCAAAAATGTCTATAACACTAGGTTGTGCATAAGAAGGAGCAACAATTTGGTAGATGGGTTGGGGCATACATGTTGGAGGAACTAGTGCCCCCTTGTGGATAGACATAACTCTATTGATAATATGGTGAAGAGTGTGAAATGGATCCAATGATATCGTTGAAGACGTGAGATGGCCTCAGTGCATTGGCACTTCCAGGATGATGGAAGTATGGAATGATGGTATAGACATAACTAGATCGTGAAAAAATCATATCATATCTCAAAGTGGTCTCGAAAGCTTCTTCCTCGGTCTAAGTAAAATGGGATGTAACATATTTGCTGATGGGGGATAAAAGACTCTTAAGAAACCAATCTAGATAGACATGGTCTTCGAAAGGTGGGGCATGACATGTGCTACTCCTTTGATACCACTATTGAACATGGTCAGAAAGGCAAATGGTGGAGGAATGATGGAATGTGGTCAATAGCTCAGCTAGTGTCGTATCATAGAGGTAACTGGAAATATGAAAGGAACTCTTTACAAATCATCGTGAAAATGGAATGAGAGGTGGAGGGCTGCTCTACATACCATTTTGCAGTGTCTCCAATGAGTGTGCGTTGGAAGAGCCGAAGACGAATGGAGTCATCAGTTATGGAGTTGGTCAAACACCACATGTGGAAGGATCGAACATGGTTGGTAGGATGCTCTCCAACAATACCCTCAAACTTTGGGATGTCTGAGGGAAGCTTAGTTAGCATAGAGGGCTAACTAGCATCATGGGCTATGGGGTTGTTTAACAACTGGTTAAGATCTGGTAAACTTAACCTAGACATAAAGGGGAGCATGGTGGTTGCCAAAATGGTTCCTCATATCGTTCCGCTAGATGTGACCACTTGGATAGAACTGGAGCTAACATGAGCTTGGGTTCTTGCACTAGCTTTGGGTCGAGACATGGTGACAATATGCAGTGAACGAGGCTCTGAATCAGATGAGGAATTAGAAGTACCAGGAGAAGAAACAATATGGGGACTCGGAGGGCTATGAACTTAAACCCGATAGGGAGGGGTAATCTGCCCAAGAAGAAACTGGGGGTGAAGGCCTAGTAGTCTCTATGACACATGCCTTGGTGGCGCAATGGTGGTGGGAGACATAGGGCATGGAAATGGTGAAGGGAGATCAAAAATATATATTTTGTCTCTAATGCGGGGGGATAAATTTATTATGTTAAGTCTTGGCTTGGCAGTGTAAACCAAGTTCCCTTCGCTTAAGGTGTGTGTGTGTGTGTGTGTGTGTGTGTGTGAAAGTGTATTAATTGATTAAGCCTAGATCATGTTTGTAAAAGAGAAAAAATCTTCCTACAAATAAACTGAAATAAATAACATAAAATGAATAGCAAAGCAATTAGCTAAACCCCACCCAAACTGGGTTTGCAAACAATGTACTATTGGGTGGCTAAAACAATGGGAAATACACTGGAACAATCAAGTGATTTGAATGTCAGTGTGATTGGGATCAAATGACACTAAGTTGCTGGAAAGTGGTGTAGCAACAACAAAAAACTAGAGAGGAAGATCACTGCAAAACGATAGGAAGATGGATGAAACACCTAAGGCAACCAATGTGACCCTAAGGGAATGAACAAATAAGTTTAAATGTGAAACTATGAATGGTAGCAACCTATCTTAACAGATCTAATTCAAAAGGTTACAAATCTAGAAAATGTAGCTGAAAGTGCTACATAAACTCAGATTTCTCACTTAGCTAAACTCCTGGTAGAAAGGTGGAATTGTACTAGAATCCCTATGGGAGGCTAAATTCAAATTTGACAAGTAAATAAGAGTGGATCAAGGCCTAAGTGGGATGATACAGAGGTCAAACACCCAATAGACAGCTATCTTCAAAACCCACAAACAAATACGAGAAAAACTCTAAAACCCATAAACCGCAGGTACTGACCTCTTTCTCTATAGGGATCACACTTTCTGGGCTGAAAGGTACGTTTTGAAGCCCAAATCGCACTTTTTGGGCAAAAATCTGTGAGTTTTGTTCTGAGGATCCTAGTCGACAAATCTAAGAAAAAAGTATCGCCTTTGTCCCGGCTAGTTCCTGTGACCTACATAAATAGCCAGAAAGCTTGCGGAAGTTAGAAATTTATCAGATCTAGGGTTAAAAAACTAGGAAACATTAAGAGAATTCAAAAAATAAGAAAGCGTAAGATGAAAACCAAAGGTGACCTAGGTTTCTGGATCTGAAGTATAAAACTAAGTGGAGTCGCCAATTTGTTGTAGTGTTTTCTTCTCAATGATGTACGAAAAGGACCCACTTAAGATTGTGGATGACAAACAGTCTCAACAATATAAATGGGTACTAAACATTATCAATTTGCAACAATTGATAGAAACAAAACCTGCCAAAGTCTAGATCTATGCCACAATCATAGTTAAACAATGAAAGAAAGAGTAATAACCCCAATTATCCAATGGAAACTAGATATGTAAAGAATAATTTAATAATAACAACTATGAAGAGAATAGATAAATGTTACTAGTCCCCCTCTATGGTATGGGTTATTGGCTATCCTCAAAGGTCTTCAGCTTATGTAGAGTCTCTCTCCTCTATAATGCATAAACCCAACAAAAATATGGTGTGCGACAATGAAAATAATCAGAGTTACAACAATGAGTGCAAAACTGAAAATAATCAAAAGTGAATAATGGATGGAAAATCCTTATACTTATAACAAAATATTGAGTTATCCTCAAATAATGAGTAATAATAAAATATTATTCATCCCATTCTTGGAATAACCACCTCAAATATTTTATTATATTTGTTTAGGAGGGAAAAAATATGTAAACTTTTATTTAGAAATAATAAATAAATAAATGATTTATTTATCATTTCAAGGAATTAGTTAAAGAATAATAAACAAATAATGATTTATTTAATTATTCCTAAGGGATTTAGTCAAATTTAACAAAGAATAATAACTAATTAATGATTAATTAGTTATTCTTAGAGAAAAATAAGAAAAATAATGATTTATCTGTTGTTTTTCATGATTGGGTCAAATTTGACAAGGAATAATAATAAAACAATAGTTTTATTAATTATTCCTAGAATAGAATCAAATAAATAGTGATTTATTTAATTATTCTTCATGGGTTTAACTATAAATTACTTAACAAAGGTGGTTTATTAAGTAATTTCTCAAAGTGAAAGCAATTTTACTAGGGTAAAGTTGGCTTTCCATGGTGTACTTCGACCCATCTAGTAAATTAGGCTACATGATCAATTTTTTAGTGATAACACCTTATTACAATATTGGCATTGCAGGTCTTTTATTTGACCACCAAAGGTTAACCCTTCGAAAAGGAAACACAAAGTGAGTAAGGAAGAAATGAATACCTTTCGGTTAACATGCATTGAGACTTTTGGCAATATGTATATTATCGCATTCACATATAATTATGGAGAGGGAATAATGCAAAGATACACCAAAGGCACATTGATATTATGTATATAGGGTGTTAATGGGATACATTTGATGCATATGTTGTGAACGAAGCGAATATTTAGTACATTCCAATTATATGTACAAATATAAGTGTAAACAGATAAGTATAAATGCTTATAACTAGAAATTGTACATCATGTTGTAAAGAAACGTGGTAAGGTAGTAGCTGAGGAAAGACTAGTAGATCAAAAATAATGATTTTTTCATTCTTTTAATTCAAAATTACGACAACATAGGAAAGAGTAGCATATAAAAATTAATTACTTTCTCATTCTTTTAATTCCAATTTTTATCTTGAGCAAGCAAATCTCACCACTCAAATGTAATTCCATGCTTCAGAAGGTTCCTTCCAACCTATGTGATGAGATGTGACTAGGAGACATTTTTCTTGTTATGTTCCCATTCCTTTTCTTGTCTTGTTAGTAGTTCTCCAGAATAGGTCCTATACATAAAAGGTAGAGTGTTTCCATTGTTGAACTCTTAAAAATTTCAAATACTCTCCAAATGGTCCATGCATTTGTGTCCTTAACATGACTATTCTTATCCTTCATTGCATTGAAAATAAAGCTAAGAGCAACATTGAGAAGAGGAGTAAGCTTATTATGTGATGGACCCTCCAAAATTGATCCAAAGGCATAATTAGTTGCCACCCAACATCTCCAATCTAGGTTTGGTATGTTTTATTCTACAAATGACATAAAAAAGGGGACAACGTCATCTCCCACATTTCTCACAACAATATGGAAGAAATTTCCTCCATCCATAGAGAGATTCCATACCCCATAATCTTGATCTTGGTCCTCTTCTTGTTTTAGCAATGTATCTGATAACATTGGGACATGAGCACGAAGTGCTTTCTTAGTAAAATAAAAGGAAGGCACATCTAAATCACAACTTTGGTCTCCTACATATTCCTCTAGTATATTAATTTCTTCGTCACATATAGAACTCCAAAACTGGATAACTTGAAGAGAAATAGTCTCTTCATCTATTTTGATATCCTTTGTTGTAATAGAAAATTTTTCTTTCATGTAAGGGACACCCTTCTCATAATGTGTTTACGATATCAACACCAAGAATTCAAAATAAACTTGTTGAATCCTTACTTTTAGGGGACAGGGTTGCTTCACACACTAGTCTCATAATACAATCCCTCTCTATATCATTATCAAAATTCATTTGAGAAAAATTCAAATAATTATACAATGCTCTAGTGGAAACAAGCATAACCTCATTATTAATCTCAAATGAATTCATTAGGATGGAATTCACCTAATATTGGGCAAGACTATCTACAACAACCTCCTCACATGCATATTTGTAATGTGCATTGGTCTTTCATGATTTTGACTCTCACATATGAAAGTCATGTTTTCCTTCAAGGACTTGTTTCACATCTGGAATTCATATTTTTCTTTTACTCTCAAAGTGAAAGTAGAAGACAAAAGGTCATATTTAGTTCACAACTTAAAATTAATATACCTAAACCACATTCCTTTGAAGTGCATACTCTTAAATAATGAAAGGGCCTAAATTCAAGAATCTTTGCATATATTTTACGTGGACTAGAAGAATATAAATAGTAAGTTAATGTGAATGCATAGATATATATTTTGCAGCAAAAGCAGTGTCCTTAAATTTTCAATTACAATAATTTCATATCAATTGAAATAACTCATATTAAGCATGAAGCAATTGCCCAAATCCCACTATATAAAGAAAAAATTCCTATTAACTACACGATGGACCTTCACCATGAAAAATTCGAAAATATAACCAAAACCGTAAAATTTGCCACTAAAGGTTAATGAATAGAAAAACCAATAACTACTATATTCCATTTGAATCAATTAGAAAAAGACTAGGCATATAGATTGATGACATGCTTAGGATTATTATTTCATACAATAATGAAACAAGATGCATGAATTGAACATCCATACATCCACAAACTTCCAACCAAAAAATAGAAGCATCATCCCATCCACAATAATACCTATAGCATGGGCCAACATTAAACAAGAAACATGCACATGAGAGCAGTGCGAAGATAGACATAAGCATGGAAGAAAATAGAGGAAGATTTCTACGAGAAGAAAAAATGATTCAAATCAAATTAGTAATGCATTGAAAAAATTTATTCTCCATATGGATGCTTGATTTGAAGCAATCCTAAACATAAATGCGATGGATAAAAGATATTCAACCTATCAAATTAATAAGGGGAAAGACATGGAAGATAAAAGGTGGAAATGTAGATGCTAATATTTGATCAACTCGGCTAATGCATCAACATTGAGCCTAAGAAACAAACATGTTTTCTTTTAGGTGTAATAGAAGAAGGAATATTAATCACTATAGCCATTTGCAAAGTGGCAGAAGTAATGATAATGTTTTCTTGTTATGCAATCTTGACATTTCTATTGCTTATTTCAAACAAACCTTTGATGCTTTTGTAAGCACAATAAAATCACCCAAGGTGTATGGTTTAGTTCTTGATAGAATAATAATACACAACAATACAAAGAGTTGCTCTCATAATCATGAATTTAGTTTAAGATCTCTATGAGGTCAACTAACAAATAGGACTTTGGCAATACTTTCATAATCTTGTTGCCAAGCAATGGAATAGACGAAAAGTTAGTAGAGGTAAGAATCAAATTACCAGATCATCTCAACCAATAAATGACATGAATTTACAAACATTCTAGACACAATCAACTCGAAATAACTTGATACAAAATCATGCGAACTTATTCTGCAGTCCCCTTAATTAATTAATCATGAGATGACAAACACTCATCAATAAAGTTATTCTAAAAGGTATACTTGTTGTAGAAATTTCAACCCAATGTATCAACCAAGTCACCTAGGACCCCAACCACAACCTTTGTTACTTGCTCATCCACCCACTAACATGTATGAAAATACAAACGTCTATCAAAATGATGAGAATGAAGCGTAGCTAAACATAACGTGCACTAAAAACCTTACATGTAATTCTGATAGCTTGGAAACCTTAAGAACACAACCTTGAAATATGCGAGGTTTGCCCATAAGTCTCGACCTTGCAACATTAGATTTATGTCTACTATTTCAAACCTCCAAGAATTATTGTTGTTAAATGCATTTTCTTATTGCAAACTCTTCTTGTGTGAGGTGCATTATTACAATTCCTAATTTTTCTTAGGACAAAGGAGAGTATGAATGAAGATTGAAATCCTTCATATAAGGATATTTCATTATAGCAGAAAGACATGTACATATTATGAACATTAGATAAATAACAACCATAAAAACAATCCAAAAATAACCCATGAGGCACAACGTTCAAGTACCATAAAAATAATCCAAAAAATGCACACAATGCACAACATTGAAAGTACTTGATGGGACCAGCCCTTTACACTTTCGTATAAATAATTAACTGTTGATTTTTTTATTGTTAATTGCATAGCTGGTTGACTTTATGGTGTTGTACTATGGTTTTAATGTTTCGAGGACAAGTGTCTTGGCCTTGGGGCTTGCTCCTTCTCGCCTCTTACCAAACCCCCGAAACCCTAAGTCAGGTCATTTCACTGCTGTTTCACTCTGCTGCTTGTGAGGTGAGGTCCCTGGTTCATTTGCTTTATCGCTCTACGAAACAAGGGTTCTGGCTTTGGTTGTTTTATAGGGATTTTTTTTTACTGTTCCTGGTCATGCATTTCCGTGAGGGTTTCCACCTGTGTATGATGTCTATGTTTCCTCTTCTGTGCTCGTTTTCTTGGCTCTAGGTCTAGAACCATTGGTCTCGGGCTCTGGTTTCAATTTTGCTCAACTCTGGTTACGTTTTTAGTTGTATAATTTTGTTTGTTGTTGGTTACAATGCACATGCTCCACTGTTTGATTATTTTCTTGGTTCTTGCCACAGGTTGTGGTTGCGGAGTGGCCCGGATCTCGGCTCTCATTTGGTAGTTATCCAGAGGTAAGTTTTCTCTCCATGCTAGTTTATTTTTCGTTGTTTCCTTTCGGCGCAGCTCTTTCTCCTTGCGGACAGTGAGCATTCTGCAGCCGTAACCTTTGTCTGTGATTTCTCCTCTAGTTCGCATGGGCTCAGCTCTCTCAGTGAGTTTCTTGGTGACCCTTCATCTGTCTTCAACCCTGTGTCTTTAGTTTCATTTCATTGGTTTTGATGGCCTGCTTGTTGGCCTTGCAGGTGCACGAGTTGGCTCTATTTGTTGACCTCGCACCCTGACTCCTACACTCAAACTCGGTAGGGTTGCTCCTTGAAAGTTCTATGTTTGTCTGTTTGAGGGTTTTGCTGCTCATAGGGTTTATGGGACTATAGTCGTGGTTTGGCTTTGCCGTTGCTGTTTCTTGGCCTCACTGTGCCTATGGTTTCACTGTATATTTATGGCTCCATGATTTAACTTATGTTTGTAATGGTACGCTCCTATGGTGACCTCGCGGTGGTTTTTGGTACTGTCAACTCTATTTTATTGCTGATGTCTGAATATTGGAATGCGGATGCTCAACTTTGACATATATATAATATATTATTATATAATATTATTATATATATATATTATAATATATATACACTGATTCTGTTGATAAAAATTTGCAAAGGAAATTGTTATGAGTTCGGTTCAATACCTGTAACTTTTTTCTTGGGTGTTCCTCTGACAGTGGCTCTATTGTTTCTTCCATAAGCCTGCTCCGTTATCTTGTTGAACTTGTCTAGATGCTCTTCGTGCTTCTTTGCTTACTGTTCACTATTTGTCATCATTATGCGATGGAAAAAAAATTAATTGGATGGTATCATGCAGAAAAATACTTAAGTTGTAATGGGTTCGGATGTATTTGTTCTTCAGAATGTTTCTATGCTTTTTTTGTCCAATTCTACGATGGTTAAAATATTACAATAGTTGTTTCCTTTTTTCATTTTGTAAAGAACATTAGACAACTATCAAATTTCCAGTAGTTACATTAGGTTGTTTCTGAATAAATGTGCTTTCTTGGTTTGTAATCTAAAAGTAAACTTTAAATAAAATTGAAAATAAAAAGAACGAAAGAAAACAATAATAGTGGGCTGAGACAGTCATTCATAGAAATTTAAATGAAAATAAAAAATAACGAAAACTCAATCTGTTAGAAAAGATAAACTCATAGCCATGACCTCCGTGAGCTGGATGCTCTTGCATCAGGCTCTCGGGGTAGGTGAAAATTCATGGCTTTGGTCCATAAGCTCCTTGATAGAATACCTTGCACATTGTATCTGTCTTGCTTCAAGCCAAGAACTGTCCTCAATAGGGTGGTTCTTCCACTTGATGAGGTATTATAGGTACTCCTTTCTCCAAGTCTGCCTGGCCACCTGTGTATAGAGGATTCCTTCGATTTCAAGTGGCTACACTGAAGGAATTTGTCTTATCCATGAACTACTCTCTCCCTAGGTATCTGCTTTGGCTACACCAAATTGTCCTCTTCCAGGCTGGCAATGTATAGGAATAAATCCGCCACATTAAAGATGGGCGATATTCCTATACCTGGAGGCAATTGCAGCTCATAGGAATTTGTAGAAAACCTATGCAAAATTTTACAAGGTCCAATTTTTTTGAATTTTAGCGTATTGTATTTGCCCTTAGGGAATCTTTCTTTGTGCAGACGCACTAGAACCTGATCCCCTACATTAAATTGTACCTCTTGTCGTTTCAGATCTACATTTTTTTGTACCTTTGACTGTTGTCCTATAATTTCATTTTCACCTGCTCATGTAGGTCATTAATTGCTCTTGCAAAGTCTTCCCCATGAGCACTTCTTTCTAACTGTCCCAAATCCCATAGCTCATGCACTCCTTAGGGATGCATTCCATACAAGATGTGAAAAGGGCTATTTCCTGTGCTTCTATTCGGTGAATTGTTGTAAGAAAATTTTGCTTGAGCAAGTACATGATCCCACATTTGTGAATTTCCCCAACTATACTCTGTAGCAAGTTTCCTAAACTTTTGTTCACTACCTCCGTCTGCCCATCAGTTTGTGGGTGATAAGCGAAGCTGAAATTTAACTTCGTATCAAACTTTTTCCACAAGGTGCGCCATGATTTTATGGTGAATTGCACATCCCTATCGGAAATAATGGACTTGGGTAAGTCGTGCAATCTGAAAACTTTAGTGAAAAACAAGTGTGCTACATGGGTAACGTCACTAGTTTTTCTGCAAGGGATGAAGTGTGCCATCTTCGAGAATCAGTCCACCATCACCATGATGGAATCAAAACCCCGTGGTGTTTTGGGCAGACCGAGGACAAAGTCTAGATTGACTGAATCCAACAGTCTATTTGGAATAGGCAAGGGTGTATACAACCCATGTTCTCACTATGCCCTTTCACCAACTAACATATCCTACATGTAGTCACATACCATTGCACGTCTCTTCACATCTTCGGCCAGTAATAGAAATGACTAAGTTGATCCAAGGTCTTATCAATGCTGAACTGTCCAGCTAGAACTCCACTATGTTTTTCCGAGATGATGTTCTCCCTCATCGAACATTCTGGAACACAGTTGTCCTTCCAAGAATAACAACTCCTTTTGCAAGTTATAGTCTAGCCATGGACTATTGTTCCTCAACAAAGGATTCTAGCAGGCTTCATAAGCCTCCTTGAAATCTGCATCTATTTGATACAAGTCCTTCAGGTGTTCATATCCCAACACTTTCATTGTGCTCTCCTGCAAGAGTAAAAATCTTTTGCTTAGTGCATCTGCTACCTTGTTCGCTTGACCACTAATATGCTTCAATACAAATGTAAAACTCTGCAAGTACTCCACCCATTTTACATGCTTGTGATTTAGCTTATGTTGTTGAATAAAATACTGTAACGTAGAATTATCAAAAAACAAGACAGACTCATTACCCAGTAGATAATGTCTCCAATGCTTCAAGGCTTGGACAATGACATAAATCTCATTTTCATAAGATGTATACTTTTCCCTGCTCTCATTTAATTTTTGCTGAAATAGGCTATTGGTTTGTCTTCCTGGCTGAGCACAGCTCCAATGGCTATACCACTAGCATCACAAAAAACTTGGAAAAGTTTGTTGAAATCAGGCAACCTCAAAATTGGCCTCTCGGTGATATTCTTCTTCAATATTTGGAAGCACTTATCTGCAACTTCAGTCCACTGAAAAGGCTGACTTGCCTTTTTTATGGTATCCAACATAGGTGCATAGATTCCACTAAATTTTTTTATAAACTTGAGATAGAAACTTTCTAACCCATGAAAACTCTGAACTTCAAACAACTCTTAGGGGATGACCAACCAAGTATATCTACAACTTTTTCTGGGTCCATTTTCAACTCATTTTCTGCAATAAAAAAACCCAAATAGACTAACTCTTTCTGAAAGAAAGAACATTTTTTCAAATTTATTAGCAACTTGTTTTGCTGCAACTTCTCTAGAACATATTGAATGTGTCGAAAATGTTCTTCCTTGGTCTTGCTAAAAATCAGTATATCGTCAAGATACACTGATGCAGGAGCATCAAGACCATCCTCATTTGTAAATATGGAATAAACAGGGGGCGTGATAATTTTAAATATTTTGTTGTTTTAGGAAGTGAAGTTATGTAAATATTCTTTTATTTTGAAAAAGGATATGAGAGAATAATTTAGGAAAAAAGAATTAGGATAGAATTTCTATGTTTTTTCCAGTTAAAGTTAGGATAAGACTGGAGAAAAGCTTCAAGCTTTAAATCATTGTGTAAAAAGGGAAAAAGCCTACTTTATCTAGGAGATAAGGTCTGATCTATTCCTTATGTATGTAACTATAATTATCATAAATAAAGAGGCAACTGATCTCTCAGGATGGAGAGAGGAGCGTGCCAGAAGTATCATGAAAAAAAAACTTCCTCTCAGCATTCTAATAAATGATCGATTTTCTGTTAAATTGAAGGCACGCATCCAATAATTTAATGAACTGTGTATTGAGCCATGTTAAGCTCATATGTCAAAGTGTTGAATGGTCAAGTAGTCATTTGCTGTGTATTAAATCGTTGTCTAGATTGGATAGCGGCCGATTATTAGTTTAATGAAACGTGGACAGAGGTTGTTGAATCACAGGCACGACCTCTGAGGTTACAATCTCCACGAGAGAAAGTTACTGCAGGATCAGTTCACGAGGTTCTTTGAGTAGTTAAAATTGCTATTGGAACGTAGGCGATCCTTCTGTGTTAATGTTTCTTGCAGATGTGCTTTACAGTGGCGGGATAAGTTTGAAATCGGTCGGGAAATTCCCATTCGCATGTCAACAGCTTCATCATTCGAAAATTTGTATGACATCTCCGCCTTTACCGAGTTAGAGTTCCCTTTATTATTTTGCTGGCAATAATACATATGTGGAGTTAATGAATGCGTGGGAAAATCGATCTACAGGAATCAAGTCTATATTGCTAATCCTAAAACAAGTGAACTATGTTGCTAAAGAAGGCGAGTTTAGATTCTTTTGGTAAACTATGAATTTGCAGAGGCACTGTTCCTAGTTTGTCTGCGATAGAGATTTCATCCAGAATCTAC
This sequence comes from Pinus taeda, assembly GCA_000404065.3. Lineage (NCBI taxonomy): Eukaryota > Viridiplantae > Streptophyta > Pinopsida > Pinales > Pinaceae > Pinus > Pinus taeda. The sequence goes on along the minus strand of APFE031037343.1, from coordinate 291,811 downwards.
GGTTGTGAGAAAAGGACATTTGGAAAATGCTGCAAGGGTGTTTAGTAGGACTGTAAAGCACATAATTGAATGGCGTAATGATGTCAATGACATCGAATTTCTATTAGAACGTGAATGAAGTTTTGGATCTGCGTTGTTAAACAAATTATGACATATGGAAAACGCGTATATACAGTTGTGGTGGGATGCGCTCCAGTTTAGCTGAGAAGTCTCTTCTTTACAGGGAAATCGCAAAATCTGGCATTTCATTTGAAAATATATTAATTTGTTGTCCAATGATTGTGCGTAATTCCTTCCACAAAAAGTCACCGATAATATTAGCTGTATAATCCCTTGTAAGGTTAATAGTATAAAGATTGTGAGGTTGATTATTTTGAAAGTTGCAGCATTCAAACGTTAAATATTGAGATTGCTAACCTGTGGTAGTTAGCATATGAAGATCCTGGTTATGAGCAGGTTTACCCTGCATCAGGTGGTATCAGAGCCTGGCTCTGTTTTCATTGAAGAATGTTTGTTTTGTTTTTAGTGAATGTAAGAAGGTTTTGTTGAAGAACTGAAGAATGTTTTGTTGAAGATCTGATATGCAGCATACACAAGTGAACATGATTGTAGAAGTGGAAAGAAGACAAGATCTTAGAGGTGATATTATTTTTCTGATTTGAAATTTATGATTTAAGTTTATGGTTGCAGAGAAGGTGGCAGTGAACCTGGCATTCAGCTGAAGGCTGGATAGAGAGGACAATTACAGTGTGATGTGAGTTGAGGAGATAGCCTAGAGAGAGCAGAGGAGTGCTCAAGAGGTTCCAGAGGCAGTGAACCAAGTACTTACCAAAAGACCAGATCCGGAGGGCAGCATTGGTGAGGTAAGTTGTAGCAAGAGAGATTGCTGTTGCAGAGGCTAGTACAACTCATGGTTAGTGAGAAACTCATGAGGAAGCAGTCTTCCAGAGGCAGAGGAAGTTTTTCTAGAGGAGGAAGAGGTTCAGAGAAATGCCACAGAGATGAGATGACTGCAGGAGTTCGAGAAAGAAAGATTGCAGAAATAAAGGTACAGTTGCAGGTACTGGAAGAATGGCTACAAGAGCAAGAAAAGAAGAAAAGAAAATGGCTCTTTCCACTGAAGGGAAAGAGAGTGATTTGGCAACAATTGCAGAGGAGGTTGAGGCAAATTCTGATTGCCTTGTTGAAAGAAGGACTTAGAGTTCTTGAGCCAGGAATGGAATTTGAAGATTCCACATGCAGACATGTGCAAAGGAAAATATTGAAGGAAGCAGTTAGGACTAAAAAGTCTTGTAGTTTTAAAATTGATGAGTTGTGTATATTTGCAGGTGCAGAGGAGGTTTCCATTGGTGAAACAGAGGAAAATATTATTGATGATTTCTTGAATTATTGGGCAGATCCAGATGAGCTGGATAATGTGGACTCTTGTGTTTGTATAGATGACAATTGTGATGTGATTACAAGTGTTGAGGAGGATGTGCCATCTTGTGAAACTGTTACAACACAAGAGGAAATTCTTATGGATGTTGAAGAAGTGAATAAGTTTGTAGCACGGATAAGTGAAGAAACAGTTGAAATTGTTGAACTTGGTGATTTTGTGCAAACTGGAAGCTTATATGTGAACGCAAGTGATGATGATATGCTTCAACAATGCTACAAAGAAATTGCTTTGTTGGAATACTGGTTGGAGAATCTAGAGTATGACAGGGAGATTGCAGAAGAAAGAGTTCAGTGCAGTGAGCAAAAAGAAAAAGACATCATGGAAACATATGGTATGAGAGGAAGACCAGTTGACAGTCTTGAGAATTTTTTAGAGGATTCTTTGGAAAGTTTGGATTAGCATACTGATGTGCTGATATTTGAGGAGGATTCAGAACAGTGTATTGAAATGATGGCTAAGGAATACAAGGCACTGATGCCTTATATTTTTTATTCTAACAATTGTTTTGTGAGTACAGGTTTTATTGAAGATGCTGGAGAAAATCTGTTAGACAGGGAAATTGAAGCAATGAGGCAGATGATGATGAAGGAATCCCGGAAGAGACCAGCAGCAGTGAAACAAAAGAGAAGTAGAAAAATGAAGACAACAGAAGATTGCGAGAGCACAGTCAGTGAAGCAAGGCAGCATATGATATGGAAACCGGGAGAAAGGTAGCGAACAATAACACATGATGACTTGCAGAACAAGGTGTGGGATCTAGGCATACATAGATCCAAACACATGATCAGGAGATCATGATTAATTTTAAGGTTGGGTGTATGATGCAGAAGCATCAAGACCATCCTCATTTGTAAATATGGAATAAAGAGGGGGTGTGATAATTTTAAATATTTTGTTGTTTTAGGAAGTGAAGTTATGTAAATATTCTTTTATTTAGAAAAATGATATGAGATAATAGTTTAGGAAAAAAGAATTGGGATAGAATTTATATGTTTTTTCCAATTAAAGTTAGGATAAGACTGGAGAAAAGCTTCAAGCTTTAAATCATTGTGTAAAAAGGGAAAAAGCCTGCTTTTTCTAGGAGATAAGGTCTGATCTATTCCTTATGTATGTATCTATTATTATTATAAATAAAGAGGCAACTGAGCTCTCAGGATGGAGAGAGGAGCGTGCCAGAAGTATCATGAAAAAAAAAATTCCTCTCAGCATTCTAATAAATGATCGATTTTCTGTTAAATTGAAGGCATGCATCCAATAATTTAATGAACTGTGTATTGAGCCGTGTTAAGCTCATATGTCAAAGCGTTGAATGGTCGAGTAGTCATTTGTTGTGTATTAAATCGTTGTCTAGATTGGATAGCGGCCGATTATTAGTTTAATGAAACGTGGACAGAGGTTGTTGAATCACAGGCATGACCTCTGAGGTTACAATCTCCACGAGAGAATGTTACAGCAGGAACAATTCACGGGGTTCTTCGAGCAGTTAAAATTGCTATTGGAACGTAGGCAATCCTTCTGTGTTAATGTTTGTTGCAGATGTCCTTTACAGTGGCGGGATAAGTTTGAAACCGGTCGGGCAATTCCCATTCGCATGTCAACAGCTTCATCATTTGAAAATTTGTATGACATCTCCGCCTTTACCGAGTCAGAGTTCCCTTTATTATTTTGCTGGCAATTAATACATATGTGGAGTTAATGAATGCGTGGGAAAATCGATCTACAGGAATCAAGTCTATATTGCTAATCCTAAAACAAGTGAACTATGTTGCTAAAGAAGGTGAGTTTAGATTCTTTTGGTAAACTATGAATTTGCAGAGGCACTGTTCCTAGTTTGTCTGCGATAGAGATTTCATCCAGAATCTACGGTTGTGAGAAAAGGACGTCTGGAAAATGTTGCAAGGGCGTTTAGTAGGACTGTAAAGCACATAATTGAATGGTGCAATGATGTCAATCATGGAAAATTTTAGGGGCTAATATTCGCCCAGTGGGCTAATTTTCCATGATTTTTCCACAAAAAAATTCACCAATTTCCAATTTTTATAAAATATGATTCGCCCAAATTTTAGAATATAAAATTAGTTTACCTTAAAAATTGCCAACATTATATAGATACTATATATAAAATCATTATAAATTTGAATAATTTTACAAATATATCAATAAACACTTTGTAGTTTGCATATTAGGGATTAGTGAGATCCGCCAATGTTTTTAAACTTCAAGAAAACTTTCCATCCTTAAAATTTTCCTTGATGTCAATGACATCGAATTTCTATTAGAACGTGAACGAAGTTTTGGATCTGCGTTGTTAAACAAATTATGACATATGGAAAACGCGTATATACAGTTGTGGTGGGATGCGCTCCAGTTTAGCTGAGAAGTCTCTTCTTTATAGGTAAATCGCAAAATCTAGCATTTCATTTGAAAATATATTAATTTGCTATCCAATGATTGTGCGTAATTCCTTCCACAAAAAGTCACCGATAATATTAGATGTATAATCCCTTGCAAGGTTAATAGTATAAATATTTTGAGGTTGATTATTTTGAAAGTTGCAGCATTCAAACGTTAAATATTGAGATTGCTAACCCGTGATAGTTAGCATATGAAGATCCTGGTTATGAGCAAGTTTACCCTACATCAGGTATGATGCAGGAGCATCAAGACCATCCTCATTTGTAAATATGGAATAAAGAGGGGGTGTGATAATTTTAAATATTTTGTTATTTTAATAAAATAGGGAGTTTTTTTAGGCATAAAGCAGTAAATGTGGATCATTATGGGATAAGGAAAGCTTTTCTATTTTAGAACAGGGAAAAAGATGGGAAAAAGCCTCAAGATGCTTTTTACCATGCATTGCATGTAGACGCTTAGAGCTTTTAGTTGAGTGATTCTAGATCATGCTTAGTTTTATAAATTAGGAATCCTCAAAGAAATTGGGGATCAGAGAGAGTGAGAGAGTGTGGTAGAGAATAGGTTGGCAGCCAAGGCTGTAAGTCCTCTAGCAAATTGTAAGGGCCTAAATGTTGAATATCTGGCATGAATCGAAAGTTCTTGTAAGTGTTTTGTGTGTAAATACAACATTTGATTTTTCACTATATGTCCAATATTGAGTTTGCATGAGATTGGATTTATGTAAAACATAATTAAGTCTACATTCTCTGTGGGGAGGAATGTATTTCATTTTATTAATTTGAAAGCGCTGTTCTATGTCAATTAGTGGATCCATATTATAATAGTTAGCTTCAGAAATCGATTAAATATGTTGGGACCGTCGATCTTTACATACATTTACTGTGATATGTAACGCTAGAATGGTGTGGGTAAATCAATTTCAAATGAATGGGTCACTTTGTCCGATCTGTAGTTTGATGGACAACAATAAAAATACAAAGAGAGCGCTATTGCATAGATATGATGAATGGGTGCTGTGGAATCATTGAATTTGTTTTTTTAATCCGCCATTTCCACTACTGAGGAAGGATTCTTAAAATGATGATTGTTGTTCTATCCGTGGAAGAAGATCACAAAAAGTATTATTCAGGCTGGCGCCATCACCTGCGCTATTCAATTAGTGGGTTGTGTATTTTGTTCTGATTTAAGACAGAGTATGCGTGGGACCTTTATAGTGTTTTACCTACATATAGATCTCGCTGCATTATATTTTGTGTGAACAGCGTATCTTCATGTATCGCTTTGAAGCGATTCTCCAACAGCTGGAGTGGGTTGTGTATTTAGGGAAGGCGTGAACACCACAACAGATACATATCGCTCAAACGCTCGATAGTTCCGTATTTCCACAGGTGTCATATATATATATATATATATATATATATATATAATATATATATATATATAATATATATAATATATATATATATAGATATATATATATATATTATATATCTATATATGACTATGCATTAGTTTCTGGCAGCGTATTCTTCTATGTTTGGTACAAGGCAGTGTTAAAGGGTGGAAAGAGCGCTGCGTTTTCCATCCTCATTCAGGGTTGTTAGTGTGATAACTCTTAGGGTGACCGGATTCCAGCAAATAAGCGTTGAAAGATTCAAATTGGTGCAAATTGGCAGCGTAGGGAATGGTGGACAATATTGATGCAAAATCCGTGGAAAACAATCGGTAAGTGATTGCATGTTGTTCAATGTATATTGGTTTCTTCATTGTATCTGCGCAGAGGAAGAATGTCGGGTGTGGAATATATGAAGCTACAACATGGAGTTAATTCCAAATTTGTAATTTCCATAACGGATGACTGTTTGAAGGGAATATTGGAGATCCTGGTTTTGCAGGGCTGGCCTGCATCATACACAATCATGAATTTCCAAATGAACTCCTTCAACATCTTGTTCATCAGGTGCATGAAAGTACTCTGGGTGTTACTAAACCCAAATGGCATCACTAACCATTCATACAATCCTTCATTAGTTTTGAAAGTTGTTTTCCATTTATCCCCTTCTATGATTCTAATCTGGTGGTATCCGCTCTTCAGATCTATCTTTGAAAAATATGCTACTCCACTCAAGGAGTCCATCATGTTATCCATTCATGGCAATGGAAACCTATACCTGATAGTAATTTTATTTATTGCTCTTGAATCTTTACACATCCGCCACTCACCTCCTTTCTTGGGAGATAAAACTGTTTGAACTGCACATGGACTTAAACTTTCCCGTATCAATCCTTCGTCCAACAATTCTTGTACCTGCTTCCTCATCTCTTCGTTGTCCTTGGGACTCATCCGTTAAGCAGCTTTGTTCGGTAAACTAGCTCCAGGGATGAAATCTATGTGATCACTGATACTTCGCTTTGGTGATACTTTATCCAGTAAATCATCCACCACAATGTCACCGAATTCCTACAACAAATCTTGGATTTATTTAGGTAAGTCAGAAATTTCTATGTACAACAACACTACTCTCGGTCTCCTTACAACATCATACTTTACCTCGTCATCTTCCATCTATTTTAGGAATTCTTTTCCACCCACCAGTAGCAGTTTTGTCCCACTAGTTTCTGTTGTTTCTTCTTCCTTGATGGGTACTAGCGTATGCTTAATCCCATCCTTGACAAACTTGTAACAGTTTGTTTTCCCGTCACGAACAAATTTTCGGTCATACTGCCATGGTCTACCCAGCAGAATATGACACTTGTCCATGGGCATGATGTCACAAATCACTTTGTCCCCATACTTTCCAATATGGAATTCCACCTCACACTGCTCATCAACTAGCAGTTGGTGACCCTTCTATAACCAAGACACCTTATAGGGAGTTGGGTGCTTCAACCTTTTTAAACCCAATTGCTCCACCATCTCTGTTGCAACCAGATTATCAGTGCTTCCACTATCTATAATCAGTTTGCAGCATTTTCCATGTGACTTGCACACAGTCTGAATAATGCCCTTCTCTGGGTTTGTTCAACTATCTCCTTTGCCAGTTTCAGTAGTACCTTGTTCAAGACTAAGGCCTCTCTTGTCTACGGTACATTCTCTATCTTTTGAGGTAGTGCCTTTGCTTCCACTGTCTGAGCAACATATGCTCCTCTTCGACTAGCTTGTTCTCCTTCAAGGCACTCAAATGACCTGTGCCCCATTTGTGGCACTTGTAACACTGGTAGGCAGCTCCTCTGCCCCTACCATTTCCCCTTCCTCTCTCGTATGGCCTTCCTCCTCTAGTGCTACCTTCCTTTTCTGCTATCCCTGAGGTCTTTGAACTGCTACCCTCTTCATTGTCATTGGTAGTCCTTCCTTTGCCAAAGGATTGGCCTTTCCCTCTGCCAGTTCCACGTCCTCTCTTGGCATTCTGCTTCCTTGCGATCTTTTATTCTACCTTTAAGGCACTCTGGTATGCTTCCTCTATGGTTTTTAGAGAAAGAATATTTATCTCGTCCAATATCTCCAGCCTTAGGCCATTCACAAACTTTGTTTTCTTTTCTAGGGTGTCTTCAGTATAACCAGCTCTCAAATTCACCCGATAAAATTCTTCGGTATATTCTTTCACTATCATTCCTCTCTTCTTCAAATTCTGCACTTGCTGATGCAGAGAAATCTGGTAATCTTTGGGAAAAAACTTAGCCTTCATCTTGGCGACCATTCTGGACCACTTTTTAATGGGTAGCTTATTCGATCTCCTCCTCTCTGCTTAGACAATGTCCCACCATAAGGCCGCGTGTCCTTTCAACTTGGTGGCAACAAATTTAACTTTCCTATCTTCATTGATCTCCTCACATTCAAAGTATTTGTCTAACACACTAATCTAGTCCAACAACACTTCTGTGGACAAGCTACCATCATATTTCGGAATTTCAGGCTTTGGCTTATTGCTAGGCAACAAAACTGACCTCAACAATTTGATTTCAGGTCCTTCTTAATTTGATCGATCTATCGTAACTACAACTTTTTCATCACTGTCGTCCCCTACTTCCAGATCCCTTCTCCCTCTTGCTTCCACTGCCGCTACACGGGCATTCGGGATCCTAAACTCTTCTCTCAATCCTTCATCTACTACTCTTCGAATAGCTCTACCATAACCTCTTCTTCTGGCTTGCATTTTATAATGAAAAACAACAAACTGTAACCTACTCTGATACCAAAATTTGATGGGACCAACCCTTTACACTTTTTTATAAATAATTAATTGTTCATTGTTTTGTTGTTAACTGCGTAGCTGGTTGATTTTATGGTGTTGTAGTATGGTTTTAATGTTTCGAGGAAAAGTGTCTAGGCCTTGGGGCTTTCTCCTTCCCACCTCTTACCAAATCCCCGAAACCCTAAGTCAGGTCATTTCACTGTTGTTTCACTCTGCTGCTTGTGAGGTGATGTCTCTAGTTCATTTGCTCTGTTGCTCTGCGAAACAAGGGTTATGGCTTTGGTTGTTTTATAGGGGTTTTGTTTCACTATTCCTAGTTATGCATTTCCGTGAGGGTTTCCACTTATGTATACTGTCTATGTTTTCTGTTCAGTGCTTGTTTTTTGGGCTCTGGGTTTGGAACCCTTGGTCTCGGGCTCTGGTTTCAATTTTGCTCGGATCTGGTTACGTTTTCTATTGTAGACTTTTGTTTTTTGTTGTTGGTTACAGTTCACTTGCTCCATTGTTTGATTGTTTGCTTGGTTCTTGCCACATGTTATGGTTGCAGAGTGGCTCAGCTCTCCGCTCTCATTCGGCAGTTATCTAGAGGTATGTTTTCTCTCCATGCTAGTCTTTTTTTCCTCGTTTCCTTCCGGCGCTGACAACTCTTGCTCCTTGTGGGCAGTGAGCACTCTACGGTCGTAACCATTGTCCGTGGTTTCTCCTCTAGTTCGCACAGGCTTGGCTCTCTCGGTGAGTTTCTTGGTGACCCTTGCTCTATCTTTTTAAACATTGTAACTTTAGTTTCATTTCACTGGTTCTAATGGCCTGCTTTTTGTCCTTGTAGGTGAATGAGTTGGCTCCATTTGTCAACCTCGCACCCTGACTCTTACGCTTGAACTGGGTAGGGTCGCTCCTTAAAGGTTCTCCGTTTGTCTGTTTGAGGGCTTTGTTGTTCGTAGGGTTTATGGGACTATATTCATGGATTGGCTTTGGCCTTGCTGTTTCTTGGCCTCACTATGCCCGTGGTTTCACTGTATATTTATTGCTTCACGATTTAATTTATGTTTGTAATGATACGGTCCTATGGTGACCTCCCGGTAGTTTTTGGCACTGTCAACTCTGTTTTATTGCTAATGTTTGAATACTGGACTATGGATGCTCGGCTTTGAAATATATATAATATAAATATATATATCTATATATATATTATATCTATATATATATATATATATATATATATATTATTATATATATATATATATAATATGTAGATTTCTGTTGATGAAAATTTGCAAAGGAAATTGTTATGAGCTCGGTTCTGTACTTGTAATTTTTTTCTTGGGTGTTCCTCTGACAATCGCTCTCTTGTTTCTTCTGTAAGCCTGCTCCGTTATCTTGCTGAAATTGTCTGGATTCTCTTCATGCTTCTGCGCTTACTGTTCATAGTTTGTCATCATTATGCTATGGAAAAAGAAAATGAATTTAATGGTATCATAGAGAAAAATACTTAAGCTATAATATATATGGGTTCAGGTGTATTTGTTCTTCGGAATGTTTCTGTGCTTTTTCTGTTCAATTCTATGATGGTTAAAAGATTACAATAGTTGTTTCCTTTTTTTGTCTTGTAAAGAACACTGGACAATTATCAAACTGCTAGTAGTTACATTAGGTTATTTCTAAATAACTGTCCTTTCTTGATTTGTAATCTAAAAGTAATCTTTAAATAAAACTGAAAATAAAAAGAATGTAAGCATACACTAACAGTGGGCTGAGGCAGTTGTTCCTAGAAATTTAAATGAAAAATAAAACTAATGAAAACTCAATCTGTTAGAAAAGACAAACTCCCAGCCATGACCTCCCTGAGCTGGATGCTCCTGCATCAGGCTCCCGGGGTAGGTGAAAATTCATGGCTCCGGTCCATGAGCTCCTTGATAGAATACCATGTACATTGTATCTATCCTACGTCAAGCCATGAATTGTCCTCAATAGGGCGGTTCTTCCACTTGATGAGGTATTTTAGGTACTCCTTTCTTCGAGTCCGCCTAGCCACCTATGTATCGAGGATTCCTTTGATTTCAAGTGGCTGAGCTGAAGGCATTTGTCTCATCCACAAACTACTCTCTCCTTGGGATCTGCTTTGGCTACGTTGAACTGTCCTCTTCCGAACTCGCATTGAATGGGAATAAATCTGCCACATTAAAGATGGGCGATATTCTTATACCTGGAGGCAATTGTAGCTCATAGTCATTTGCCGAAAATTTACTCAGAGTTTTACAAGGTCCATTTTTTTTTAATTTCAACTTATTGTATTCGCCCTTAGGGAATATTTCTTTGTGCAGATGCGCTATAACTTGCTCCCCCACATTAAATTGTACCTCTTGTCATTTCAGATCTGATTTCTGTTTGTACCTGTGACTGTTGTCCTGTAATTTTGTCTTCACCTTCTCATGTAGGTCATTAATTGCTCTTGCAAATCCTTCCCTGTCAGCACTTCTCCTTTCTAACTGTCCCAAATCTCGTAGTTCATGCACTCCTCGGGGATGCATTTCATACAAGATTTGAAAAGAACTATTTCCTGTGCTTCAATTCGATGAATCGTTGTAAGCAAATTCTTCTTGAGCAAGTACACGATCCCACATTCATGAATTTTCCCCAACTAGACTCTGCAGCAGGTTTCCTAAACTTCTGTTCACTACCTCCGTCTACCCATCAGTTTGTGGGTGATAAGTGGAGCTGAAATTTAACTTCGTATCCAGCTTCTTCCACAAGGTGTGCTAGAAATGTCCCATGAATTTCACATCCTTGTCAGAAATAATGGACTTGGGTAAGTCGTGCAGTCTAATCACTTCAGTAAAAAACAAGTGTGCTACATGGGTAGCATCACTGGTTTTTTTGCAAGGGATGAAGTGTGCCATCTTTGAGAATCGGTCCACTACCACCATGATGGAATCAAAACCCCACTGTGTTTTGGGCAGACCCAAGACAAAGTCCAGACTGACTCAATCCCATTGTCTGTTTGGAATAGGCAAGGGTGTATACAACCCTGTGTTCTAACTGTGCCCTTTTGCCAACTGACATATCTTACACCTAGTCACATACTGCTGCATGTCTCTTCACATCTTCGACTAGTAATAGAAATGACTAACCTAATCCAAGGTATTATCAATGCTGAAGTCTCCAGCTAGACCTCCACTATGTTTTTGCCGGATGATGTTCTACCTCATCGAACATTCTAGAACACACAACTGTCCTCCCTTGAATAACAACTCCTCCTGCAAGTTATAGTCCAACCATTGACGATTGTTCCTCAACAAAGGATTCTGGCAAGCTTCATAAGCCTCCTTGAAATCTACATCTGTTTGATACAAGTCCTTTAGGTGTTCAAATCCCAAAACTTATATCGTGCTCTCCTGCAAGAGTAAAACTCTTTTGCTTAGTGCATCTGCTACCTTGTTCACTTGACCACTGATATGCTTCAATACGAATGTGAAATTCTGCAAGTACTTCACCCATTTTTCATGCTTGTGATTCAACTTATGTTGTTGCATAACATACTGTAACGCAGAATTATCAGAAAATAGGAAAAACTCATTACCCAACAGATAATGTCTCCAATACTTCAAGGCTTGGACAATGGCATAAAACTTCGTGTCATAAGACATATACTTTTGCTTGCTCTCATTTAAGTTTTTGTTGAAACAGGCTACTGGTTTGTCTTCCTAGCTGAGTACGGCACCAATGGCTGTACCATTGACATCACAACGAACTTGGAAAAGTTTGTTGAAATTAGGAAACCTCAAAATTGGCCTCTTAGTGATCTTCTTCTTCAATATCTGGAAGCTCTTCTCTGCAGCTTCAGTCGAGTGAAAAGGTTGACTTGCCTTTTTGATGGTATCCAACATAGGTGTGCAGATTCCACTAATTTTTTTTATAAACTTGTGATAAAACTTGCCAACCCATGAAAACTCTGAACTTCGAACAGACTCTTAGGGGATTGCCAGCTAAGTATAGTTGCAACTTTTTCTGGGTCCATTTTCAGCTCATTTTCTGCAATAACAAATCCCAAATAGACTAACTCCTTCTGAAAGAAAGAACATTTTTTCAAATTTATCAGCAACTTGTTTTGCTACAACTTCTCTAGAACATATCGAACGTGTTGAAAATGTTCTTCCTTGGTGTTGCTAAAAATTAGTATATTGTCAAGATACACAATCACGAATTTCCCAATGAACTCCTTCAACATCTCATTCATAAGGTGCATGAAAGTACTAGGGGCGTTACTCAACCCAAATGGCATCATTAGCCATTCATACAGTCCTTCATTAGTTTTGAAAGTTGTTTTCCATTTGTCCCCTTCTCTGATTCTAATCTAGTGGTATTCGCTCTTCAGATCTAACTTCGAAAAATATGCTACTCCACTCAAGAAGTCCATCATGCCATCCATTCGTGGCAATGGAAACCTGTACCTGATAGTAATTTTATTTATTACTCGTGAATCTATACACATCTGCCACTCGCCTCCTTTCTTGGGAGCTAAAATTGTTGAAACTACACAGGGACTTAAACAATCTCGTATCAAGTCTTGTCCAACAATTCCTGTACCTACTTCTTGATCTCTTCGTTTTCCTTGGGACTCATCCGGTAAGAAACTTTATTCAGTAAACTAGCTCTAGGGATGAAATCTATGCGATGATTGATAATTTTCTTTGGTGGTAATTTATCTAGTAAATCATCCACCACAATGTTGCTAAATTACTGCAACAAATCCTAAATTTCTTCAAGTAAGTCAGAAACTTTTGTGTGAAAAATCACTGCTCTCGGTCTGCTTACAACAACATACATTACCTCGTCATCTTCTATCTATTTTATAAATTATTTTCCACCCACCAGTAGCACTTTTGTCCCACTAGTTTCTGTTGTTTCTTCTTCCTTAATGGGTATTAGCATATGCTTAATCCCATCTTTGACAAACTTGTAACCGTTTGTTTTCCCTTCATGAACAACTTTTTGGCCATGCTACCATGGTCTACCCAGTAGAATATGACACACGTCCATGGGTATGATGTCACAAATCACTTTGTCCCGATGCTTGCCAGTATGGAATTCCACCTCACACTGCTCATAAACTAGCAGTTGGTAACCCTTCTGTAACCAAGACACCTTATAGGGAGTTGGGTGCTTCAACATTTTTAAACCTAATTTCTCCACCATCTTTGTTGCAACCAGATTATTAGTGCTTCCATTATCTATAATCAATTTGAAAAATTTGCCATGTGACTTGCACACAGTCCAGAATAATGCCTTTCTTTGGGTTCGTCAGATGTCTCCTTTTCCGGTTTCAACAGTATCTTTTTCAAGACTAAGTCCTCTCCTGTCTCCGGCACATTCTCTACCTCTTGAGGTAGTGCCTCTGCTTCCTCTGTTTGAGTAACATATGCTCCTCTTTGACCAGCTTGTTCTCCTTCAGGGCACTCAAAGGACCTATGCCCCCACTTGTGGCACTTGTAACACCGGTAGATAGCTCCTCTGCCCCTGCTATTTCCCCTTCTTCTCTGGTATGGCCTTCCTCCCCTAGTGCTACCTTCCTTTTCTACAGTCCGTGAGGTCTTTGAACTATTGCCATCTTCACTGTTGTTTGTAGTCCTTCCTCTCCCAAAGGATTGTCTTGTCCCTCTACCAGTTCCACATCCTCTCTTGGCATTTTGCTTCCCTGCGATCCTTTCTTCTACCTTTAAGGCACTCTGGTTTGCTTCCTCTATGGTTTTTGGAGAAAGAATACTTATCTCGTCCAATATCTCCAGCCTTAGGCCATTCAAAAACCTTGTTGTCTTTTCTGGGGTGTCTTCAGTATAACAAGCTCTCAAATTCACCCGATAAAATTCTTTGGTATATTCTTTCACTCTCGTTCCTCTCTGCTTCAATTCTGCACCTACTGATACAGAGCAATCTGGTAATCTTTGGGCAAAAACTTACCCTTCATCTTAGTGACCATTCTGGTCCACTTTTTAATGGGTAACTTATTCAATCTCCTCCTCTCTGTTTGGACATTGTCCCACCATAAGGCCGCGTGTCCTTTCAACTTGGTGGCAACGAATTTAACTTTCCTATCTTCATTGATCTCCTCACATTCAAAGTATTTGTCTAACTCACTAATCTAGTCCAACAACACTTCTGTGGACAAACTATCATCATAGTTTCGAATTTCAAGCTTTGGTTTTCTTCTAGCCAACAAAAATGACCTCAACAATTTGGTTTTAGGTCCTTCTTCATCTAATCCATCTGTCGTAACTACAACTTATTCATCACTGTCGTCCCCTACTTCGAGATCCCTTCTCCTTCTTGCTTCCATTGCTTCTAAACAAGCATTCAGGATCCTAAACTCTTCTCTCAATCCTTCATCTACTACTCTTCAATTAGCTCTGCCATGACCTCTTCTTCCGACTTCCATTTTATAAAGAAAAAAATTAACTGTAACCTCCTCTGATACCAAAATTTGATGGGAGTAGCCCTTTACACTTTTGTATAAGTTAACTGTTGATTGTTTTGTTGTTAACTGCGTAGCTGGTTGACTTTATGGAGATGTACTATGGTTTTAATGCTTCGAGGACAAGTTTCCTGGTCTTGGGGCTTGCTCCTTCCCGCCTCTTACCAAACCCCCAAAACCCTAAGTCGGGTCATTTCACTCCTCTTTCACTCTGCTACTTGTGAGGTGAGGTCTTTGGTTCGTTTTCTTTGCTGCTCTGTGAAACAAGGGTTCTGGCTCTGATTGTTTTAAACGGGTTTGGTTTCACTGTTCCTGGTCATGAATTTCCATGAGGGTTTCCACCTACGTATGCCATCTATGTTTCCTATTCTGTGCTCGTTTTCTTGGATCTGGGTCTGGAAATCTTGGTCTTAGGCTCTGGTTTCAAATTTGCTAAGCTCTTGTTACGTTTTCGGTTGTAGACTTTTGTTGTTCGCTGTTGGTTGCAATGCACTTGCTCCACTGTTTGATTGTTTTCTTGGTTCTTGCCATAGGTTGTGGTTCTAGAGTGGCTCGGCTGTCGGCTCTCATTCGACGATTATCCAAAGGTAAGTTTGCTCTGCATGATAGTATTTTTTTCCTCATTTCCTTCTAACAGTGACAACTCTTGCTCCTTGCGGGCAGTGAGCACTCTGCGGCCTTAACCTTTGTCCATGGTTTCTCCTTTGGTTGCATGGGCTCAGCTCTCTCGGTGAGTTTCTTAGTGACCCTTCCTCTATCTTCAACCCTATATCTTTAGTTTCATTTCACTGGTTTTGATGGCCTACTTATTGACCTTACACGTGCACGAATTTTCTCCAATTGTTGATCTCGCACCTTGACTCCTACGCTCAAACTGGGTAGGGTCGCTCCTTGAAAGTTCTCTATTTGTTTGTTTGAGGGTTTTGCTATTCGTAGGGTTTACAGGACTATAGTCATGGTTTGGCTTCAACCTTGTTGTTTCTTGGCCTCACTGTGCCTGTGGTTTCACTGTATATTTATGGCTTTGTGATATAAATTATGTTAGTAATGATACCGTCCTATGGTGACCTTGCGGTGATTTTTGGCACTGTCAACTCTTTTTTATTGCTGGTGTGTGAATATTGGGTTGTGGATGCTCGGCTTTGACATATATATTATAATTATTTATATACTATATATTATTATATTTATATTATATTATATATACACACACACACACACACACACACACACAATGATTTCTATTGATAAAAATTTGCAAAGGAAATTGTTATGAGTTCGGTTCTGTAACTATAACTTTTTTCTTGGGTGTTCGTCTGATAGTGTCTCTCTTGTTTCATCTGTAAGCCTGCTCCATTATCTTGTTGAACTTGTCTAGATGCTCTTTGTGCTTCTGTGCTTACTGTTCATTATTTGTCATCACTATGCTATGGAAAAAGAAAATGAATTTAATGGTATCACGTAGAAAAATACTTAAGCTATAATATATATGGGTTCAGATGTATTTGTTCTTCAGAATGTTTCTATGCTTTTTCTGTTCAATTCTATGATGGTTAGAATATTACAATAGTTTTTTCCTTTTTTCATTTTGTAAAGAACATTGGACAATTATCAAATTGCCAGTAGTTACATTAGGTTATTTCTGAATAACTGTCCTTTCTTTATTTGTAATCTAAAAGTAAACTTTAAATAAAACTGAAAATAAAAAGAATGTAAGCAAACACTAACAGTGGGCTGAGATAGTTGTTCCTAGAAATTTAAATGAAAATGAAAACCAAAGAAAACTCAATCTGTTAGAAAAGACAAACTCCCAGCCATGACCTCCTTGAGTTGGATGCTCTTGCATCAGTACCTCCTTGAGTTGGATGCTCTTGCATTAGTACTTGCAATGTTTGTAAGGGAGGGAGAAATCACAACCTCCTTGGACCCCATAGAATTTGGTGGGATAAATCATATAACAGTTAATGGTGGTCCTCTATGTTTTTGTGGCCGTAAATCTTAGAATTTCTTATTTTTACTTTTGTGCTCAAGTTGGCTCAATAGTAAGTACTATTATATGGGCATGTTCTCATTGATCAAATTAGGTTTCAATGTATGAAACTCTCTCTTCTTCCTTGGAATTCCCAGGGTGGAAAGTCCTCCAAGTTTCATTCTTACTCTCCCTAAATATTAGGTGCTTCTTGGTGAAAGAACAAAAACTAATGACATTTATCTATTTATGTTCATGAGACTTCATCTCCAAAGATATGAACAACTTATATGTGAAATCTTCCTTCCCTTGTCAAACTACAAAGAACTAGGCTTCATGCTAATTGATTGATCTCGTAAATATGACACATAATCCATATCAAAGTGCTAAGTGTTTCTCGTAAGAAAAATAAATTATATTTAAATATTATTTCAAGAATTAAAAATTTAATCAAAGATCATGGTGTAAAGATATTTGAACTTGTAAATCACAACTCTATTAAATGGATCCTCTATGTCCAAAGGAAATATGGGCAAGAATATATGAAGCCTTGATAATGACCAAAGTTTGTTACAGTTAAAATTTTGCTTAGAATTAACAAAACGTAAGATTTATGAACATACTAGATTGATATAACAATTTAAATAAATTCTAATTTCACCACCATTATCACATGTTTTAATTGCTGGCTATAATTATTAATGAATACCACATCTACACATCTACAACTATTTAAAATAGAGTTACCTAGTATTCTTCAAAGTTTTGGAGACTCATATCTAAATATAGGTAGAATTCATCAATATATTTTCTAAATTCTACACATTGAATATGCAAGACCTCCTATTTCCATCATTTCTTCCTCATGAATAGTGGCACTCTAATATAGGCATAAGTGGATTAGCCATCAAGGCTTCAACAAGAGAGACTGCATCCACAAATAGGAAAAAGGGGAAACAATTCTACCAATAATTACCCATCATTAAGGAGAAATAATATATCAATAATCACGATTTTAGGAAATTTTGCCTTCTACATTAGTTTATCATTTTGAAGGTGTTTGAAAATTTCTCTTGTAGAGCCTAAATAACTTCTAGTTTTAAAGCATTTTCAAAATTCATGGTTTTATTATTATTTTAATTCAATAAAAACAAGATAAAGCGTGGACCATGATGCTGATGTTCACTATAATATACCTATTTCATCATATA
>APFE031037343.1:250760-273370 GCA_000404065.3 Pinus taeda | reverse complement strand
TATTAATAAATTTAAAATTATATTCCATACATAATGAAAAATATATCTCACATAAAAAAATTTGCATTCCACTATTGAATAAATTTAGAAATAAAAATACTTTCAATCATAAACAATAATTAAAATTTGTATTCCATTATTGAATAAATTTGGAAATAAAAATACTTTCAACTATAAACAATAGTTAAAGCAAAATCCTCAATCATCTAACTATATATCTAATGGTGTGGAAGAATGCAAAGTAGCAACTGAGGGAATTGTTCTCAGGCATAAATATAAACCAAAAAATACTTTCAATCATAAACAATAGTTAAAGCAAAATCCTCAATCATCTAACTATATATCTGATGGTGTGGAAGAATGCAAAGTAGCAATTGAGGGAATTGTTCTCAAGCATAAATTCAAGCATAAATATAAACCCCAGAAACGAGGGTGTCAAAGCTATGGGTTAGTCTAGTTGTACATAGATAAATTGGTTATGTGCTGACATACGAATATATGTACAACAAATATTAAAAGGAGTTGTTTATAATGTTATTTTTTTGGAGATTTTGGTGACGGAATTCGGCGGAAGAAATTGAAGTTAAATCTTGATTTGTTGCAGCTAAAATGGTTTTTTAACTGTATATTTGGATTCAGCACCCTGAAAAACGCCTAGGACGCTTTGATTGTGCAGAAACTAGCTATCAAACTTGCAATTCCAATAAATTGCTACAGGATTTTGATATAAAAAACCCACCGAAAAAATTTCCAAAAAATAGCATTACTTAAATCTCCACAAGAAGAAGACGGAAGACGGAAAGACAGTCATTTAAACGTTGTCCAAATTTGATGCCCCAGTGTCTGGTTTTCCACCAGAAGGAGCA
The DNA here is from genome assembly GCA_000404065.3 of Pinus taeda. Taxonomy (NCBI): domain Eukaryota; kingdom Viridiplantae; phylum Streptophyta; class Pinopsida; order Pinales; family Pinaceae; genus Pinus; species Pinus taeda. The sequence continues at coordinate 272,504 of APFE031037343.1, read as the reverse complement.
TTGAGTACAATTGAAAAATCGTGTTGTGCGTTAATAACAATGCCATGCGTGATGGTCTCGTGCAATATGCTTGGCATCTTTTTACAGTGTGGTAGCATAAGGCTCATGATGCGATACGTTGAGTATAATCACCATATCAATTGTATATAAACGCTCCAGGCACATCTCGAGGTATAAATATAAGTTGTTGCATTAGTTGTCATGACTGGCAAAATCGCAGTTCGATTTCATTTGTGAATGTCACTTGGTCTTAGCCACTTTCTATGCCGATCGGAATTGAAGTCACACCTCCAGATTGCGCTGTGAATTAAGTCACTTCAAAAATGCTACTTAGAGAATTGCACCATCTTTCCTTGCCAGATTTGCGACTGGATCACTCTGTCAACTCCCGGGTCCCAAAATAGCATTCTGGAGCTCCATAAAAGCAACTAGAAAGTGTGACTTGCATTGGAATGCGACCTACATAAGTGGAATTTGCTTGGGACCTCCCTCAAACTGTGACTTGCATGCAAGAACCCTAATGGTACGATTGACTTTCAGAAGAAAGGATTCGACCTACCTTATTTTCTATGATTTTATACTTTCAATATTTTTATTGATATATAATGTAACATTTGACTGTTTTTTTTTTTTTTTAACAACGTTTTTATCATTTTTTATACGAACTAATGCAAGGATGGGCTCTATCAAATTTTTTTGTTGAACACCGTGGGGTTGATATTTTTTTAGTATTTTTATTTTTTCTGGAGATGTATATTTACTTTATTTTTTATTATTTTCAAATTTTAAAGAAATTTTATTATAATTTATTTTAATGACAACTTCATATTATAATACATATTTTTACATCTTATTGAAAGCTCCAAAAATTCACTTCAAATAGATATACAAAACATATCTCCCTCTTTCTTTCTCTTTTTCATATTAAATAATACCATTTGGAAACAAGAACAACGTATAAACCAAATTCATAAAAGTTAGTTAAATTAAATGTAAAATACTTACTGAAGTTATGCCTCACACTTTCAAAGGAGTAGTAAGTGTAAAGTTTTGGAATTTTTTTGGCAGATTTCAAGTCATAATCAGGAAAACTATTTGACTATATATGGATTTATCATTCTAAAAAACTCAAGAGAATTTTGATTGTAAAGATTTGTTTTGGAGTTTTTGGCAGATTTCAAGTCATAATCAGTAAAACTATTTAACCATATATGAATTCATCACTCTCAAAAACTCAAGAAAACTTTGATTGTGAAGATTTTATCTGTTAAATTTATGATTTCAATGAACCCATATCAGATTCTAGACAAAAAAAATAAACCATAAAACTTTGGCAAAAATCACACTCAAAAACTACTCTCACTTTCAAAAACTTACTTGATTAAAGTGTACTGAAGTTCAACTTCATCAAATAAATCAAGCCACATGATAAATATTCCAAGTAACACATAAATCAAAATTCCACTCTATCTAACTAAATTATGTATAATCAATTAGACTCTTACTTTTTTAGAGCAATTGATGTGCGATGAACTTGCAAAGTTGGCCTCATGGGCCAGTCTTCAAGATTGATGGAGCTTGATAAGGATTAAATCTGACCTATGCCTGAATTTGGTGAAAAATCAAAGAAAAGGCATTGGTTTTCAAAGATGTTGATCTAGCTTGTCGTCCAGTGACCTAAGATGCAGCATGAATATAATGTGAAAACAGCTTTCATGTAAAATATAAATCAACATTAATTAAAATTTCATTTGATTCAACCACAAAATAATCAATGGTGTTTTCTAAAATTGTGATATTTTTTTAATAGGATAAAAAAATTCAATTGTGGATTTTTGATAGTAGGAATAAATTCAATATTATAAAAAATTTAAAAAATATCTAAAATTTTGAAACTTCAAAATTATAACTAAAATTTCTACCAAATTTTATTAAAAATCATACGAGATTTTCAAGCGAAAATATTACCTCGTTAAACTGCTTGCTTTACATTTTTGGTACATTCAATGTGTTGACAACGGGAAAAACATGAAAATTTTGACATGGTCTAGGATTAATCATATGCTATCTTTGTCAAATAGATCAAAATTTTGGGGAGCACTAGTATTGGCACGTCCTTACACTTTACGTTCTCTATTGGCCATGCTAATCCTCGATCGAAGAGTTTCATGTTTTACTCTACGCAAATGATTAAGTTATTTTAAATATGGTCCTTGACCAGGGACAATTATTGAGTTACTTTGAATTTATGCTCTTTCATGTTACCAACATAGATCATGGTTAGAATTCTATTTTTAACTTCTATTTTTGTATCTGATGTTTTGTTTGTACACAAGTAAACTTTTTTTTTCTTCATCGTATAAGGATTTCAATTTATTTATTTTCTTGTTTATTCTTTTAATGGTTGTCAATTTTTCATTGAACCTTTGTTCTCATACTTTTCTACACAAAATACAACTCCATAACAACAAGGGATAAATAATAAGTTAGATTTCTAGTAAGTCAAAAACAACAGATTTAAATGTTGGTTTATTGAAGCCTTGTACTCAAAAAGAGATAGTGGATGTCACATGGTGAATGGAACCAGATAAAGCCCGATGGTCGGATGGCTTATCCATCCATTTTTACAGAGTTTGCTCGAATGTAATAATATCCGATCTTCTCCTAATGATAAAAGCCTTCCAAAAGAAAGCCAAAGTGGGAGGGTGTACCAACTTCACCTTCCTCACTTTAATCACGAAAGAAGTTAACCCAGAGACTTTTGACACTTTTGGGCCTATCTCTCTACAATGCCTCATACAAGATTCTCCCCAAACTCTTAGCCAATAGACTCAAGCCTCAGTTAGGGAAGCTTATTTCCCCTCCCCACTGAGGGTTTGTCAAAGGAAGGCACCTCATAGACAATGTCATCCACGTGCAAGAAGCCCTCCACTCTAGTCACATTTCGAAGGAAAAGGGCATGCTCATCAAGCTCGATATGTCAAATTCTTTCGATTGGGTTAAACTCTCATTCCTCTACAAAATCCTTCTCTCGTTTGGTTTTAGTGCAAGGGTGCCCTCTCTCACCCTTTCTTTATATCCTGTTGGTAGAATCCTAAGCAGAAAGCTAATAGTTGAAAAGGAAGTAGGCTCTATCCGAGGCATCAAGGCATCAAGAGATGTGGATCCTATAAATCATGCCCTCTTTGCGGATGACTCTCTCCTCCTCAGAGGGACCTTGATTAAGATAGAAAGGGCTTTCAATGAAATTCTTGAACATTTTCTTAATTTCATAAGCCTTGATTAACAAAAGAAAAATTGCTCTCTAAAGTTGGAATGTAGATCATTCCGCTTAGCTTTCTCCTTGGGATTCTTGAGGTATGACAAATGGGAAAAGATCAAATATCTAGGCCTTCCCTTAACCTTGGGACTAAGCCGTCCTTCCCTCTGTCTCGAAGTAATAAGCAAGATAAAAGAAAAAATAGTATCTTGGGTAGGCCATTGGCTAACAAAGGCTAGGAAGTTGGTTTTGATAAAGGCAGTCCTCTCCACCCTTCCCATCTTTGAGTCTTCCCTCTTGCTAGTGCCCAAGTCTATCACTGAACACATCTCCAAGCTCCTTCGGGGCTTTCTATGGAACGAGAGTAAGGGCGATTTCTATGGAACGGGGGTAAGGGCAATTTCTATGGAACGGGGGTAAGGGCGATGAGAGCAAGTTACATTTGCTAAGATGGGATATCCTTAAAAGACCATTTCAGGAAGGTGGGTTATAGATTCGGGATCCTAGCATGGCAAATTTGGCTTTAGGTGGAAAAGTCATTTGGGAGGTGTATGGAGACAAAAAGCATCTTGTAAGCTTCTTTGGATGAAATACCTAAAGGGAGGCTCCTTGAGAAACCTCAAAACAACATCTAATCCTTGAGGAACAACAATTTGGAACTTAAGCAGAAGAGGTGTTGATCACTTACAACAACATTTATAAGGAATCCTGGGCAATGGCCTGAGAACCTTATTGTGGGAGGATACTATTCAAGGAAATGCCCCTTTGGCCTGCTTAAATTCCATAAACGAGATAAAGATTTGTTAGTGAACAAAGGTCTCCTTCAGCTTGCACACATCTTCCCTTGGGATAGCAAAGGGAATTTGGTAGAATGGACTTTTTCGGAGGTCCCAAGACCTCTTCTTGCTCAAAAAAACTTTTTTCTTACAGATTTCTCTAGCCTAGTCGCAGTACACCACTCATACAAGCACAAATGGGGGTGGGGAAGAACAAGAAATTACACAACAACTCAAGGATTATCCTCTTTACAATTTCCTCATGCCCCTTCTCTCACACCAACACTCTAGAAATCAATTTGGTCCCCCTTTAGCCCAACAAAGGTGAATTTCTTCACTTGGTTACTCATACATAAAAAGGAATCAATAGGTGAAAATATGAATAAAAGAGAGTTCCACGACCCCTTTAGATGCTCCTTAAGAAACTCTGTTGTTGAAACTTTCGATCACTTATTGGTTGACTGCTATTTCACTCAAGGAGTATGGAATTTGGTCCTTCATGGCCTCCGTGCTCCTTCCGCCTCTCAGACATCTATTGTTTCCTTGTACATCTCCTCGACAGATCGAAAGCCTGAGAAAAAAGCCAGAAATGAAGCCTAGAACAACATATGGCAGGCTATTCCAAAATGCCTTTGGTGGAAAGTGTGGTTGGCTAGAAATGATTGCGTCTTCAACTACATGCTCCCAAATCTAGTGGTAGTGGCGGCCAAAGTGAAAAACCTCTTACTGGAATCCACCTCCTCTTTACCTCTAGAAGCTTCTGTGTGGCTGGGATCCTGCTCGATTGGTGAGAGGAAAGAATGAGTTAGCGAATCGTTGAACGCTCCTACTTGGCATTCTTGATTCACAGAAGGTGTCTTTCACGCGTGGTGGCAAGGGACCTCAAAAGCCACACTTTTCTTCCATGGAGCATCCAAGGGGAATCCAGGAATTGCAGGTGTGAGGGGCTTGATTCTTTCTTGGGACAGATCGAGTGAAACTGGTTTCAGTTGGGGCCTAGGCACTAGCTTGAACAACCAAGCATAGAGTTAAAATCTTTTAAAATCTTGAGAGATTACGAAGGAGCTCAGATATAAAATAATGCAAATTGGCTGGGATCCTACTTCTGATTAAACTTTTAAACTCTGAAGACCATTTTTATAATCCTTCATTAAATAAAACTCTGCAGTGAATTAGAAACACTTTGAAAGATTTTGAGAGAGTTGACTCTTACCACATTCTACCGGATTTAAACAAGCAAGGTGACTCTTTCACAAATAAAGGCCATTTCCTGCCTCAAGGAAACTTTAGTCTTAATGGAGGACCTTGCTGGCTTCATCTACAACAGGAAGATGTGCATCCATTGACCTCACCACTCTCTATGAAGTTTGGTTCTCTCACAAAATATGTTGAGCTCATCATGTAATTGGTTGCACTTTTCTAAATAAAAATCTACGCATTTGAATTAAAAAAAAAACCACTATACCCAATGTACAATTTTGAATAACTTATTGTTTTGTATCCCAATTAAATTTCTTAATAAATTTAAATTATGAACACTACTCTACTTCTTAGATAATCTAACCATAATGTAACCAACCCTATAGGGTAATATCAATGAAATTAAAAATAAGTGTGTTTAAACACCTAGTAACCATACAACCAATTACTATGTTTTTTTGGGCTCAAAAAGACCATTCTCTATAACTATTGCTCTTGTTTCTTTTTCCCTAGTTCCTTGCGTTTACTTAGCTTATCCCTCTATCCTCTAAATGGTTGCAAGGCCTTTGTTCTGAATATTTTCTTTATGTAACCTCTTTATCCAAAACATACAATTAAATACATGAATTATGTGGTATTAATAAATTGCTTCTAAAACAATCACCATCATGACATATAGATATCTTCGATATATATACACAAATTCATGGAATAATAAAAAGAATTGATCTTGAGACGCTAATACCCATTACTATGAGTCCATGTTTTCTCTAATTCGTAAGTCAAAAGATTTCTCCTTGTGTGTAAGAGACTTTGAACATGTATAGTTGTTCATATTTTTGTAAACATATTCCAAATTTAAAATTGGTTCGTTATTTTATTTTTTATAAAATAAAACATTTACTATTAGTCCATGCCTCCTCTATCTCATCTCACTAAAGCTTTCACTTTGTGGTCAAAATAATTTGACGATGTATTAGTTCACCATATTTTTTAAACATTGTTTCCTTAAAAAAATGTTAGTTATTTTTTTTTTTTAAATAAAAAGCTTTTTAGGATTTTAATTTAATTATTAATAATGTTTCCTTAAATAATTTGTTGTTTTTTTTTTTTTATATATAAATAGATTTTTAGGATTTTTATTTATATTTAATTATAGGTAGAGATAAAAATTTTAGAATTTTTTAGTTTATTACATAAATAAAGTCGAGATTTTACTCCAAGTAGTTATGTTTTAATACTATTTTTTAATTAAATTTATTAATTAAAATAAAGGTCTTATGAACAAATGTCATATGAAGTGAATTATGGTTTTTTTGATTTATGGCATTGATAATCCATTACAATTTACAAATTAATGATCTCCATGGTAAATTAGCGGTGAAATTCCATGGTTAAGAATCTTGTTAAAATGATTAAGATCATAAAATCTTCTAATATTTATTATTGATTTGTGCATAAAGAAATTTACTAACAACTGTAATTATCAGCTTAGATCTATCAAACACCAGAAATCAAATCTCCCAAAATAAAAACCATTATTTTTAATACAAATTTGAAAAAATAATTACACCTAAATTATACTTTAATCCTGATAAAGTCAATTATACTTTAATCATGGTATGAAAGTGATATATCACATTAACACATTCGTCATGATCTATCAAACTTGAGAAATATTTTGTGTGATAACTTGTTTCTTATTTTATGTATGTTGAGATATCATAAAATATCCATCAAATTCAAAAGTTACCGCATCATATTAATGGTTAAATGTGAGGTATTATAATCATCACAATCTTGAAGGGAAATGAAGCAGATTCCTTTCCATATTGATGACTCTATCAACCCCTTTACTAGTTACTCCTAAACTAAATAATGTTGTGCACTGAAAAGGATACGCTATATTATTGAAAAGGGCATGGCTTAACCATTGGATTTTATTTTTAAATAATTACTATATGTTTTATTATATAAAAACGTGTGGTGTAATGAAGTATTTTCATTTATTTTTTATAATTTAGTATTAAAATTTGTTCGGATAAGATTGTAATTTTTTCTTATTTTTAATATGGTTATTTGTTATAGTTGTATAAATAAATAATTTTACAAATTATAAAATTATTTGTATTTTTATTGGTTCGTGGTTATTTTGTTTGAAATAAAAAATTTTGTTTAGCATTAACTAAATTATTAAAATATTTTTTTCCAAATAAAAATTATATTGGTTTGTATTTGTGGTATAAAATGTGTTTTACGCTATTATGGGAAAACTACTTTGTTATCATGTCTCAAACATCTAATTCTTAGCAAATTTGAACAATTAATCTCAATGAATGTCCAAAATTCCATGATGAAATGTTATAAAATATAAATATTGAAATACAAGGAACATCTCTAGCTTTCAGTTTATTATTAAACTAGGAGTAGGATGAATAAATGCCCCTACATACTCTCACATGGGAGAGAAATACTTATAAAACACCCTTTGTGTGGATAGATAGCAAACTTATTGCAAGGGTGAGTATTACTACTTTGATTGTCGATACAAATTTACATGAATGTAAATTTCCTATTATACGATTTTTTATTCTCTCATGCCTCCATTTACCTAAATGTTAGAGTCAAGTAGATATAATGTTTTGATCAACAAACTCTTCAAGACAGAAAAGAAAAATTCACATTCTGGTTGTCCATGAACACCTCCTTTGATGTGTTCCACAATTACCATTAATAGGCTATGGATCCCTAAGATATGGATGGTCCCGTGGATACTCATCATACAGTAAGATTTCATGTTGTAGGACCTCGTATTCAAGGTAATTTACTCTATCCATTCTTTGGACTACCCTATCAAGAAATTATAAGAAGCCCACCCTATTCCTAGAAATCAGATGTATAGAGATCTCCCACACATAATCTCATAAAGCAGGAACAAAGGACTGATCTATAGTATGAATATTTGTATCAATGTGGAGCATGGAGAACCATTGATGTCTAAGGACCTATTCACCAAATGTAGTTGTGTTTAAGTTGTTGTTGCGATATTTATTTATATATAACAAATTTTTGTTCAAATGACAGGTGGGACTTGTGAGTGGGAGAAAATATTTAAAAAAATATTGGCACACTTACATTGTGCCTACACATCTCCCTCATACTGGGCTCTTGAGTGCCTCTCGACATAATAACCAATTTATACTTTTATTTTTCTATATGTTTATATCGAAGTGATGAAACAAAATACCCCTAGTGTTGAAATATTATTTTCAAATATTTGTTAAAAATAAAAATAAAAATGATTTAAAAAAACAAAACTCTATCTACATATTTGTGTTTAGATAGTTTGAATGCTAATGTTTCCAATAATTTAATGCTCCATGTGAATTAAATCCATGCTCTATTCCATTTCCATGTCTACTGTGCACCATCTCATTCAACAGAAACATTCACTTGTCTACTCCTCACCACCTCACTACCTAGAAATTCATAGGGTCAAGGAAATCAAAACCCACATTTTTTGCATATATATCATTACCAAATGAAGATGCATGAAGATGAGCCTACTCATAAAGGGGCATCCATGATTAATCCATGTTTATATCCCATAATTACACAACTAAAATATATCGTTTCTGGGGTTAGGATTGGTTCTCTTTATTACAACCTCATTATGCAAAATCCTAGCAACTTGTTTTATCTATTGAGGCTTCAACATCATGGAAATGACCTTGATAATAAACATGCTAAAATTAGCCAAAAAAATAAAATATTATGAAAATTTATACAATTCAAATATTTTTCATGAAAATTAAACAAGTCGAATATTCATTTTTCTTGAATTTGTTAATAGGAGTTAGGTATATATTGGGAAATTTTTGCTTAATTTCCACATAATAAACCATTGTTCTTATTTCAATTATTGTATAGGGGATAATATTGGCGTTGATATGATCAATACATGATAAATTGCATGGGTCAAGATCCATGAATTCAATAATTGATTTAGTATTCATTCCAAATGTTTTCTACAAAAGCCACAAGAGTGACACAACTTTTTGTTTCCTTGGATTAAGATTGTTGCTCATTCTAAGCTTCATGCAAAATCCTGGCAAAGTTTTTATATCTCGAGGACACTACGATTAAAAAGGTTAGAATTAAAAACACAAAGAGAATATCATATCAATGCTTTAGAGGAATATCTTATGTGTACTCCTATATGGTTATACGAGGTTTCCTTTCACTTTAATGATGAAGCTTCCTTGGTCATGACTAAATTTTCATGTGCTAAAAAGTGAAATGGTTTGTTTCCATCTCTACTTCACAATAATATTCATTCTTATTCAAGTTCCAACTCTTAATGCGAAAACATCAAAATGTAGAAAAAATAGAAACCTAATAAAAAAATTACAAATATTCAAAAAGAGATGAAGAGATTCATTAAATATTATAATAAAGTCAAAGTACATTTGAAAGCTTTTTAAGATAAAATTGATGGATCCTAAGAAAAAGAAAAAGAATTAGATCACATATATTATAAATATATCACAAAATTGATATAGGTTGAGCTTGAGATATGATAACCTCTAGAATAGGAAAGTATGCCCCTATTCCATAGGTTCCAAATATGAAAAATTGTAATATTTCCTGTTCCATACAAAGATGACGTTCCGAATATGAAAAATTATAATATTTCTCTTTCCATACAAATAAGAGGTTATAATTCCTATGTGTTAGATTCTTTTTTAGATTCAGAACAATGCTTACTTGTTGCAAACCTACACCATTTTTTAATATTTTTGGAAACGTTGACAAATTAGGGTCAGAGAAATGAACAGATCCTTAGTAAATAGAATGGAAAAATATTTTCCTTTGCGTATGAGAATGATAATAATTCATATGAGCATTATAAATATTATCACGCTAGACACAAAAAAATGGAAACTTACCAATTTGCTTATCTTATGTCGAGGAAAAGAAGAAATGGGCATCCACACTTCACTCAACTAAAGTACTACATACAACACTTAGTTTGAGAAAAATGTTGAGCAATAAATTTAATCATATATCTACTATTTTGTTCCATTCCACATCATAATTGGGAAGGGCTATCTCTGATATAAAAATACCTATCAACACACATAACATGACTCTACTCTTCTATATCATAAATAAGGGTTGTTGTAGTTAACAAATAGTATATGAACTTGAATACATAATAGATCAAACCTTAAAACTAGGAAGGGGCCATTTTATCAAAAGAATTATGGGAAGGAAACATAGGTACATGAAGAGAGAACCTATTGGGTGAAACATGCAAACTATAGTGAATAACGGATCTTGTAGGTGTATAATGGATATTGTCTGATGTTGGTGACAGAAAATGTTCTAATCGATGCCTTATAGCTTGAAAGATGTTGTGTGAATTTATTTCAAGTGCAATATGTTGAAAATTTTTGAATTTACAAATAACAAAGTGCTTACATGAAATGTGTTGACATGTTGAATATTTTTCTCTCTCCAAATATCATGTAGGTTCCATGTAAGCCAAATGAATGAACTATATCCCTTTTTGGTTGTATCTCAATCATATCTTATCAATTTTGGAAATGTGCCATGTAATCCTTGAGGGAATCCTCTATCTAATCATATTCTTATTTGAGAGAAAGAATGATTAAAAAATTAAGTTATTTTCAGAAAAAAAAAGTGTTGCCTCTCTATGATTTCCCAATACTCCATCATTACCACATGAATATCTCATATTACAATTTCAATGTTAATATTTTTTTAAAGAACTTATAGACTGTTTAAAAAGTCTTATATTTACTACACAAGTATTATATTTACTACACAATTAATTGATTCCATTTTCAAATAAGAAAACCATATGATAACCAACATTTCTCTACAATGCAATCAATAAACTTACAATAGTATACAAATAATCTATTCATCCTCAAATGAATACATCATACAATAACCTATATAACAACTTAGTGTAGTAATGAATAAATTTCACATGATAGTAGAATGAAATGTAATCCCAAAAGTCTAAACACTCAACATTCAGCAACTCAGTAGATAACTAAAATTCAAAAAAAAAAAAAAAGAGAAAACATATGCCTTCTTTGCATAAAACTCCAAAATGTATTAAACTAAGAGGGAAATATAAAAGAAACATGATCATTTATGTTATTATAAAAATTAGTTCCTTCCCCTTTAATTAGGATATTTTCCATTGTGTTAGAATTATTGAAGAAAAATATAACTTTATTGAGAGAATATTAAAATAGCTAGTAACACATCACAAATCACACACACACACACACACTATGTTTATCCTAGAAAAGTTTCAATCTATGGAAAGAAAACAAACAAAATATTTTATTAGTCCCTCTTCCAAAACCCTCTAAATATAACCAAGTGAGCTTTCACTGTTCACATGCCTTGTACCTCAAAATGAAGTGTTCCCGACACTTTTGAAGGCTTCATTACACGCAATCCGCGGGCACAAAACCATGGGAAGCCAAAAAAATGTGCATCAAACCACCATAATTGACCAAGTACGTTTGAGTCTTATACAGAATCAAGGTTACTTAACACATTCTTGTGTCTTATTTAATTCAAGATGTGAAGATAGGGGACTAGAAATGATTTCACTTCTAAGTTTTAAATGTAGTTGGGGTTAATTTATATTCACAATATTTTTTCTTCTTAAAGTTGAAAAATATTTATTATCACATCTTTAATTAATTTTTTTTTGTAGAACATGCTCTAATATAATATGAAACGAAGACATTTGTTAAAGATGCATGTTGGAGAGAAGTAACATCCCATGATATTCTGGTCATAGATAAACTCCTATGCTCCTTATAGACACTATTTCTTCCTAAGTTATCCAACAAATGTACTCCACGTAGAATATAAAATAAGTCTAAAAATCCTACGTATGATGGATAAATTCAATAGGCAGTTTTGATGATACACACAAAATTGAGAGAACTTTCAAAAATTACTCAGAATTTTGTTTTTTAATCCTTAGGTGCCCTAATATTTGTCAAAAATTTGATGAGCTCCAATATTCATTGAAACTTTTGATGTATATTCCATGAGATACTAGATACATGTGGTGCCTTATTGTGAGCCACCAATGGTGTGTGTTATTCATTGAGATTTTCATGCATATGACAAAAACTACTATGGATACATGGCACCTTGCCATGGCCCAACAATGCCCTTTGGTTGCCACCACAGTTTGATATGTGGTACCTATGTTGCACTACCACATCAAAAAAGTACTCGTCTCATTAGAGGTTTGGTGCCATGGGGTTGAATTATTCTTGCTAAAGTGTAACAGGTGGCAATAAGTAGGCCAATCATTGGTTTACTACCTTTTAATCATGTCAATTGAAAATCAATACAATATTCTCATTTAATGGACAAGATACGAGTGGGTATTTTCAATTATACAAGTTAAATCAATTGTACCATCTGAAAATGATAAATAATTATCAAATATAGCTACAATCATCACACTTTTTAGTATGTTTGATGGTCACCAGATGTTCAATGTATATTTAGTGAACTAGTAGGGATATGTGGCACCTTATCATGGCCCACTAGCACCTAGTGGCCAATCAACATTGAAATGATTGGTGGTTTTCGCACCTTGTGGCTTAATCATGCTTTCTTAGGTGTGACAAGTGGAAAGTAGTAAGGAAATGCATTTTTTACTTCCTTTTACTCTTGTCTATTGAACATCATATTATTCTCTTCCAATGTGTAGGATAGAAAATTAGTAATGTTTATAGCAAGAGGATTCCTTGCATGAGATGAAAATGGAAAGGAATGGAGGCATAGAAAAGATGCAATGTATGGACATATAAGATATAAATTATAGATATATAAGATAAGATAAGATACAATGTAAAGTCATGTAATATAAGTTTAGATGGTTATACAATGATGGTAATAATAAGTGGGAATGCTTAACTCACTCATATAAAAATACAATGTAGAAAGTGAGAATATAATGCTAAATATCTAAAGCATAAGGAGGAAAAGGCCAAATTGATCCTAAATGTTTAAGATTTGCAATATTTAAGATATTTTTAATGCATATTTATAATAATTCCTAAATTATAAATACTTTATTTCTAAGTCATCCCTCTTGCTTTTGGGGATGAGTTCACAAAGAAAAGGTTCTTTGTGATACCAACCTCTTTTCATGTCTCTTACATGCACAAAGTAACACAAGATAAACACGAGCATATGCACAAAAAAGAGAGAAGGGGTACTAAAATATACTTCAAAACATCGAAGGAGGATTATACGAGATTCCATGCAGAAAAATAAAACAATCTTTTTAAAAACACTACATATGCCTCACTCATTTACCAAATTAAATACATAATATAATTACATGTTTAACTTTAATGATTATAGAACCAAGTCAATTACAGTTTACAACTAGAAATATTTCCATGGTACAAGATAAATCCCCCTTTCTCTACACATTTGATTCTATATTTTGATGTCTTAAATAGAGAGATCCCAAAAAAATATTGCATCACATTTAAAAAAACAAGCAATTTTTCATTTTTGAAATCAAGATATCCATTGATAAAGTAGATCTAAAATGAATTCTATCTTTATACATTAAGCTACAAACATAAATCTAAGACAAGCCAAATGCAAACTATAGAAGTAAAGTGGTACTTGATGGTAGAATGAGCTAGGTGAAATTAAATAGAATGAGAAAAAGGAAACTCATTGGATTCCCAATTTCATACACATTTTTGCCTACTAAAATATCTACGGTGGTTCCAACTAGCATGGGTCTCAGTTCATCTTTTGGGGCATTCACCCATAGCACTACTACCTCTTTATCTTGATCATATCCAACTACCTTTGCCTCACATGTCTTCTAATCACCAAGAATCACTCTATGGGAAAATTAGACTAAAGCCTGTCAGTCATTGAATGCATGCTACTCTTAAATGCTTTTAGGAAATTAAGAACTGTAAAAGAAAATTCAAAAAATACAATGTATATCCATGCGATACGTTCTTACATTTTAAATGAATCTTCAATTTTTTAATTAAATAAATAGATATCTCTTTTAGATTTGAACTGGAAAAGGTGTACGACCTCTAATATAACAAGAAATGTCTCTTGTTGGTTGTTTCCTATTTTCTTCATCATACACTTGACTTAGCTCCCACTTCAAGGTCACCACTCTTTCAGTGTGATACCTCAAACCCACTTCAAAGTAACTCATTTCTTTTTGTGAATTGTGCTCCATCATATGAACAAATCTTGTGCCTATCTTGATGATGTTAGGGTACAATGATCAATAAACATTAATATATATCTCTTAGAGTTGAAATCAAGAAGGGACTTATATTAGGGTAACCAAAAATGGGCATCATGAAATGGTAAATGTTGAATAACATTGTTTAAAACTAATCAACATTCACTTACCATCGATAGAAAATATTCCATGTCATATTTGGAAAGATTGGGAATGGGATTAAGGCCCTTCATAATGAAGAAGAATGAAGCCCAACTAAAAGGGCAATCCTCACATGTGTTTCCTTGGATTTTGTTGCACCAAAGGCTGGACTCACCTGAGGGATCATTACGGCTACCTTAAATGACAACATCTCAATGCAAGGCGCCCTGAAATTATCCCTCATGTAGGGGCCCATCTACTTTCATCTCAATGCAAGGTGCCCTAAACTTATCCCTCAGGTAGGGGCCGATCTACTTTTACTCTTCTTGGAAGAGGTTGGAAATTGATTCAACAAGCTTGAGGATTTTATCAGAGAGAGGAGGCCTAAAATCATATGGATCACTATGTGATGGAAATTTCCATTTTTTGGATTTGGTTTCCATGGAAAAATAGTTTGGAGTGTCAAATTGGGCTCCAAATGGAATGTACAAAAGTGTTCTCTGTTATTTATCTGCGGCCTCATGTCTGGAAGTGAGAACAAGATAGTTTTTACAGTATAAAGTAAACCCATATGTACCAGAATGGTAGTATCATGTGTTTAAAGATGAACTAAAATATGGGAATGGACTCACCTGGTTTTGAATATATCTAGAAGAGGGCAGTTTCTTTGGAAAGATAGATATTTCCAACCACAACGAGAATATATGCCTCCAAGTCTTTGAACCTGCACTAGAATTCATAAAGCTATGAACCTTAATAGGTGTTATTTCACTTAAACAATTTCTCTTGGTCCTTTAATGTGATAAATGTAATCCCATTCTCATCAAATCCCAATGCAATCCCTACAAATAGTAACACAATGTAGCACAAAGATTAAATCCTAAACATAAAATCTTGCTTGCAAAAAAACCAATGGATTTTGAACCAGAGCGTTGAGGTGTCTATACCCTTGTATGTGTGGAATATTAAATGTGGGGTAGAATTGCATCGATGTTAAAAGTGAAAGATACCTTGGAACCATCGATAGAGTAAAGATTTGATGATGGCATTAGATATTGGGTCTACTCATAATTCACAACTCTATCAAATGTTTTTTCCCACAGTTTGAAAATTTTGTGGTTGGTAGGGGTATTGTAAAGCCAAATTAAAACATAAATTTTTAAAAAGTGTTAAAATTTTACAATATTTTATTTCCACTTGCATTTGATTTTATTTGTATTTGAGAAATTAATAGGCTTTTACATGTTTTTAGGAAAAAATAGATATAATATTTTATTTTCACTTACATCTGATTTTAGTTTTATTTGAGAAACTAATAGGCTTTTACATGTTTTTAGGTTGCGATATTAGGTGGTATTTATTATAATAATAAAAATAATAATAATCTCACTTTAAGGTTATGTTTTTATGCAATGATTTTTCTATTAAAGTTTATGCAGGAAAAATTTGAGATGTTGGAAGGAAACAAGTGCTTTTAATTTGGTTGTATTGAAAACATTTAGGTGCTCTTGCATATTAGGTGGGTGAAAATAACATAGAGTATATAGTAAATGGATTTGATAGTTAAAAACAAATGTTAGTTTCTTAAAATTTATATGTCAAATTTGGAATGAGTACAATACATATCCTACTTTAGGTTAAATATATTCAAATTGTTGCGCGAATGGGGTTGTAAGACCCTATGTTTTCATCTTGTGAAAATGGAGTTACCTCCTAGTCACTCACATAGTTTAGGTTGTTATAAGAAAAGTAGATGCTTTTCCTTAAGATGTGAGCATGCCATTTTAAGCAGTGTGATAATGTGGCTTCAATGAGCCATTAAAAGAAGGAATAAGCATGCACATTCAGGATGCTAGTGTTATGTTTTGCTTCAGGCATGAAGGCATGTCTAAGAAGACTCTAACAAGGGTTGAATAGTTTGAATAGTTAGAGATGTTGGGGGGTTGTAGTCTCAATTATAGGTTTAGAAAAGTAATTTAAGCAACATGAGAAATTGTAAGAAAACTTAAGACATTTGAAAAGCTGCAAGAAGGAAACCTGTAGGTAGTAGTACTAAGTGAACATTCCTTAATCAAAGTTCATACCCTCTCCTTGGCACTACCACTTTGCAAGATGAAGAAGAAATATGAAATAGATGTGCAACCCACTAAATAAGTTGACAAGTTTGTTGCAACATATATAGGTAGTCATGTCATATTGCAAAAGGAGGTGTTGGCCCACTACCATTTTGGATAAATATATGTCAACCTTTGAATTTAATTTCCGAATAATGTGATCAAATGATATAACCATAAAGATTCTAACAAGCTCTATAATTATAATCATCCTCTCATCCAATAAAGAAGCGTATAAGGAAGTATACCCTTTCATCCAATCTATACGAACCTTTGAATACCCTACATTTGTAAGTTTATATTGTTGAAGTGACAAAATTAAAATGACTAACGTAAACGACTAATTCATATTATTGTAGTTCTTGTTAGGTAGTCATATTTTTGTTCCTATACTAAATTAGTCTTTCACATTAGTCATTTTTAGTAGTATTACTTATTAGCTAGTCGTATATTTTATCTTGGAATAAATTAGTCATTTATGTTAGTAGTTTTTAGTTGGGTTTCTTAATATTGCTAATTTTTTGTAGCATTTCACTTGGAAAAGTTGTGGTGACTAACTTTTTTAGTCACCTAGTCACTAATTTCACCATTTTATACTAGTGTTTAGCCCCCATATGAAAAGATGGTGCATCTCATTTTCCTAAATTAGATGAAGAAGCTCTCCAGGTTACTCTAAGTTTTGACTGGATTTATGCTCAATTTGATTATGTCTATAATGTTATATTAGACCTCCTTTGTCATGGTGGTGCCAATGCACTAGGGGCATCTCACGCCGTTGACAATATCATTGGAGCTATTTCACATCCTTCACCCTATACTCAGAAAATTTATGGCTATCCACAGGGGGGAACTAGTTCCTCCAACACTTATCCCCCTCTTGCCAACAACGTTTATTCATAACAAATCACATCTTATCATTCACCTAACCACATCAGCAGATGTCAGGGCCGGCTAGTGCTCAACCTGTTTACCAGACCGCTGTCCCTTCACCATATTACACCTACGCACTGTCGAACGCTCCACCCCTCAGGCATTAACGCCACAGCCTCCCATGCATCCTCAGCCCCACCAGCCACCACCCCCTCAGGGTCAAGTATATGAACAATAGGTTTCAACCAATCACCAAAATTCGAAGAAAAAGAATAAGGGGAAGGGTAAAAAGGGTAACCAGGGTAACCAGGGTAATCAACTTAGTCAACCCCAGGGGACCAGCAAACACCAACAACCAGTGATAGGGAAACCAGCCCAAGCAGAACAAGGTTGTAAGTACGAAAAAGCCTTATGCATGTTGTGGTGTACATGGCCATTATACTCATGAGTGTCCCCTCGTACCTGAGATGCACCAAATGTGAGAAGCCCAAGCAAAATCTAGAGGACAACTGCCCATGCAGTAACCACCTCAGAATCCCATGCCATATCAATTGGTCATGCTTACGAATCCTTTCCCTCAATAAGGATTTATTGTTGCTCAACCTCCTCCAGGTCAAGTAGCCCACCCTCCCGAACCTTCTCATCTTGGTGACTACCATATTCTCATGATGAATTCTGACGGGGTAAGTACCTCCAATGTCAACTTGCAAACTTGGTTTCGTCAATGTGAAAAGCCATTGACTTCATCCATAACTGAACCTAAAACCAAAGAATCTACATAGTCTCTTATGACATGAAATGGTCCTTTATAGATCCCTCTGCCCAAGGTTGAGTCAATTCCCAAGATCCCTAAAGGGTGATTGCGTCGTAATGTGACTTCTAATCGACTTTCCCATGTTAGAGGTCCTCTAGTCATGCCCATCTCAAAAGAAAGCTCTACTTACTTCTTTGGGTGCAATAGATCCTTCAAACAATCATTTGATTATATTTCCTGTTGAGGCATAGAACATCCTCCATTACCATCATCCGTTTCTTTCCAGATACCAGTATGAGTTTGTAGTTCCATCTTCTCCTGATGCATTATTGATGAAGGTGCATCCACCTGCGTGATGTCCTTGTTTGTTTGGAGGCAACTCAAGGCACCTGAACTGTCCCCATCCGGCATCAATTTGCGTGCTTGGGATGATCACCCCTCTTGGCCTCTCGACATGTATCCTAATTGTCTAGTGACTCTTGTGGGCAAGACTATTTCGATAGACATTGAGTTTATCAATGCCCCTCTAGATTACAACATTCTATTGGGTCGTAGGTACACTTATGCCATGTCAATAGTCGCGTCTGCAATTTTTCACAAGATGTGTTTCCCCCATGAAGGGAATATCATCACTATCAATCAGTTGACGTACTATGAGTCGTCATCCTTAAGCTCCCTTGATTCCATTATCTCATCGATGTCCAATAAGCAGTCTTCCACCCCTCTCACTTATGTTTCACCCAAAGTCTAAAAATATTTCCACCTTGTTGGGTGCTTTCCCTAGTCTTCCCCCTCCCATCTATGAGCCCAACTCATCAAGTGTTTGCATGTTTCAAGTGTCGTGGGGTGCTCAAAAGTAGTTTGGCACCTCTGGTCAATAGTCAACTCCATAACATCCTAGTGTCACAACTTTAGCCGAGCCATCTGGATCCACCCCTCCAAGACCTCCTCCTTTTGTGGGTGCCTCTCCTTTATTCCCACCAGGAACTATTCTTCAAGGTCTTAACCATCCAGGAACCATTCTGCTGGGATATTATCCTGTAAGACAAATACCTTTCTTTTTTCCTCCTCCTGGACTCTTTTATGTCCCTATCATGGCTTTGTTGAGTCTCCCTAATATGACTTTGGGGATCCCATTCTAGTACATTGATCCCCCAGCGAGAACTCCCCTTAGTCAACTTAGGCCCTTATCATGCTTTGAGCACCGTTCAACCGGTCCCTACGACCCCTATCGTTGCTCCAATTCCAATCCAACCCAACAAAGACCCACTACTATTGCAAAAGAATCAAGAAAGGGGGAAAAATACAAGAAGAAGCAACCTCAGGACAAGTCTCACCAAGCACCTCTAGCTCCCAAGTCTCCAAAGTCAACACCTTCGTGCACTTTGTGTAGTGTTGTTGGGCATGCCACCAATAACTGTTTTGAGCTTCCTCATCTCAAACCATTAGTCAACGATACTTTTCATGAGTCTAACATAGCTACATCCAAGTTACCTTACCTGGTTTAGCCAAGAGACTTAAATCGTTGTGCATGAATCACCCTTGTGCTTTGTGCGGTAATTATGGTCACTATTCCCATTTTTTCCCTCGTATTGACAAATTTTGTGACTGTCTTCATGTGCTTCGTGAATTCGAGGCCACTCGTAGTGGATCATCTACTCCTTACCTATGGATTCCGGCACCACTAGTACACCAGAACAGGGGGACTCTGGTCCCACCATTGTGATCCCTCCCCCCAATGTCAAGATGACTGACTCCATAGTCCATATCCTTTATCTATTATCATCCTTGAGATCTTTGTAGGAAAATCTCTTTGAGGTTCCCGCACGTGCTTCTGTTGAACCTACCTCGTTGGAAACCTAGGTCTCAAAAATGGTACATATTCATTCTACTACCTCGTCGTCTACCACCTCAGATGATGTGTATGTGAACCTTATTTTTTAGGATGATGCATGAGGTACTGCCACCGCATCATGTAGTCAATCTTCCTCCCATCCTCCCATCTTCCATTCTGATGAGGACACCATGGAAGCCATGACTACCCCTCATTACCCTTGGGATGATATGCATCATCTTACGCACTTCATTACATATTTTCAAAACCATCACATTGTCCCCCAAATTAATCATGATGATCGATGATGTATCCAATACCAAGCCCCTCACTATTTCCTCATCAACAATGGCCTTTATCACTGTGATGTTGATTATGTCCTTCATCATTGTCTCACTCATCATTATGTCTAGGACCTTACATCATTCATAAGGACTTAGGTAAGGGGGAATATCTCTTAGAGGATTTCAAAGGCCAACTTCTTCCTAGTCCTCGCAATGCACTCTACCTCAAGAAATTTTACCCATAGCATATCCCATTAATTTGCATGTATTTATTTTTGTCATGCATTTAGGTAGGTTGCATCATCTCATTTCTTGTTTTGTTCACCTTTGAGATGGATCTATCATCCACCTTGTATATCAATTATGCCAACAGTGTGAGTCACTTCTCCAGGAATATAGCCTCTGTAGCATCGGCCATTTTCACCCCCTTTGCATACGTTATTCCATTCCAACAGTGTGTTCATTGGATTTGCACCAATAACCAAGTTGAATATGATACAATGATAGGTTTGTTAGTTGATGCCCTTGCTCATCGCATCTTCATCTTCATGTTTGTTTAGATTCATTGTTGCTTGTCATGAAATTAAATGGTGTGTATCATATGCATAACCAAGTCCTATTTATAAATATCTATGAGTTAAGTTGTTGGTACGTGAATTTCAAAGCATTACTTTCAGTCATGTTCCTCAAACCCAAAATAACTATGTAGATGTAGTTTTTAACCCTGTACAGAAATTACCTGCATATGAATTCTAAATCACAGAAAAAATAAAAATGTGAGAGCATAACACATAAAACACATATACACAGAGATTTCCCACTGGATCTCAAAATCGAGACTACCAGCTTGATTTTTCATGATATTCCTTTCAATGTTACAATACATATTTATACATACCGAAGCATCCAATACCATGGACCGAAAGCCATCGCGTCCAAAACCATGGACCGAAAACCATAGGTAGGTTCGCCAAACCTAATATAGGGTCCAAAATTTTTTTTCTCGGGGCGCTGCCCTAAACCCCGTAGAGGGGGACTACCCGCCCCCCTCAAACCCCCTGGTTCACTACGTAGGTTACTCGTGGAAAGAATATAACACAACCCAACAATCTCCCACTTGTTGTTTTCTTTCCACAGGGGGCCACAGGAGAGCTTAGTCATTTTTCCACCCCTGAAATGCCCATTGTTTCTCTACACCA